>JAQMRL010000019.1:2806457-3031457 GCA_035578175.1 Catonia carolina | reverse complement strand
GGACGATGACACGCCGTGTCGCCCAGTTCCTCAACCGTCACAACGACTATGACCGACGCTTCTCCATAATGACCACCGCTTAAACGGCCCTTTTCACGGCCACCGAACAAATAAGGTTTGCCACTTAATGTTGCCATCAGGTGATATCACTTCAAAACATTTTTTAAATTTTACTTCAAAAATGTATAGTTCTCATGAAACTTTCCTGAAAAAAATACAGTTGATTATCTGCAAAGGGTTTTGCAACAACGGGATGTAAGTAGCTTTCATTTGGACATGTTGTGTCTCGGTATCGGTTAAAGGTCATGTTAATCAATTATTGACAGAGGTGACAGTAAATAAGGAAAACATTTTTTGGTGTATTGTATTGTTTTCTCTGTGCAGGGCATCCAAAAGTTAGATTATTTATAAGCCAAGGCGGTCACCAAAGCAGACAGGAAGCAGTCCATTTTGGGGTACCTCTGTTGACTGTACCAATGTTTTGGGATCAAGGGTGGAATGGAAAATATATTGAATTAGCCGGTGGTGGACTTATGATGGATTTTTATGAGATTACTGATGCTGACGTTTACAATAGAATAAATTTATTGCTAACTGATACAAGGTAAATATGGTTATCAAATAATGTATCATTGTCTTACTTTTCAGTTAATAATCTCCGTATTTGGTCTTATAAATCATACGAACGCGTAAAAGACGACTTCAGTTAACACGTTGACTGCTATATGACCCAAATATGTGTCACAGTTGTCTTTGAAAATGGGCCACGTGCATCAAAAATGAGTCACAGTACATGACTTATTTGTAAGCCGTGTAATGTGGTTTCATAAGGTATGACTTCACAGAGTGACATAGTACACTTAGCTGGTTCAAATAGTTGGCCTTTTCCAAATAATAAGATATTGCGTACACAGTTAGTTTTTCTTGTAAATGTAAGGCGAGACTATGATGGTTTTAATTAACTGAAAATTTTGAATTTCGGTTCTTTATGTTTTTCAACAGTTCATACCGAGATCAACCACAAAAACATTAATTACGTGAAAAAGTTACTTAGTGAAATAATTAAGTGTTTAGGAGGTTTACTAGAAAAATTATCATGTCACCAAGAACGAATATTTTTCAAAATTGTATAACGATCGGTTTAGAGAAGAAAAAAAATATTTCAGTTTTTTTATATAATCTGCATTACTGTTTTTAATACTCGCAGCTTGGTTTAGCTTTCTAACCATATGTTGATAGAAAATTTACTTGTTCGTGTACATTTTGTTTTTGATTTGTGCCTTTTGTGTTTTTGCCCGTTCCCGTAAATTTAGATTTTTAACATTTAGGTACATTTTTCTCAAAAACCATTAAACATACCAGGCTGAAATTTTTACCAGTTTGTATATTCACATATTCCGGCACTTTTATGACTTCCTCAAACCCTACAAAAATTATTAATATGTAAAATACCGTAAAATAATTGTAAAAATTTTATGTCATTTTGTATTCTATTTTTAATTTTATGGCTAAACGGATTAAGTTGCGAAAATGTCAGTACCTCGAGCAGCCCGACAACTGCAAGTAATTAAAGTTTCATTTCCGTATCGTTTACCAATTTTGTAAAAAATGTATCTAAAAATAGCAAATTTGCATTGGCGTGAAACAAAGTATCCCCTGAACCAAAAAAACATGTTTTAGCGATTGGTCTGTGTGTGTGTGAACAGAATATCTCAAGAACGGAACATCGTACGAACTTGAAACTTGAAACATTAGTTACATATCACTACCGGAGCCGTCACGAAAATTTTCATGAAAATTGTTCAACCGGAAGTAGTAGTTTATTCGTGTGATTTTTCACTTTTTTGTGATTTTCTCAAAAACTGGTACTACGATTTTTTTAAAATCGCCTGGTTTACTAAATTTTTAATGCTCTACGAGATACGGTAGGCGTTATGTTTGCTGAAATTTTTGGTGAGGCTGTTTTTACGTAAAAAATTGTTTTTTTTAAGATTACGGCTTTAATATGCATTTTAGCGCAAAAATTTTTAAAATAAAAAATGTAGAAAATTTAAAATCCTACAACTTTTAATCCAAACATTTGCTTATATAACGCTTAGTTTAGCGGTAAGTAGCGATTTTCTGTTTTTTTCTCACGAAACCGTGCGAAAAATCGATTTTTTTCAGATTTCGGCCTTAGTATGCATTTTACGACAAAAGTGTATTATAATAAAATTTATAGGAAATTAAAAGATCTTCAACTTTTATTCAGAGCATTTTTCTCTACAGAGCCTAGTGAATGAGTGTGAATAAGTGATTTTCCGTATTTTTAAGCCAAACTGGGGTTGATTTTAATTGTAGGGAGAGGCAAAGATAAATATATGTAAAACAAATTACAAAAGATGTAGGGTGTTACAGGTATGTAGTTATGAAACGACTTGCGCAAGATGGAACAGCTTGGAGAACTGCATCAAACCAGTCGAGAGACTGATGACAAAATTTAAAAAAATGTAAAGAGGATAGAAAAATATCCTATTAAAAAATGAGTATTTTCAAATTCTGTTACATATATTTTCTTAATTTCAGCTTTAAAAAAAATATGGTAAAATTGTCAGAAATATCAAAAGACGCGCCGATGTCAAGTGAAGAGACAGTTGGCTGGTGGATTGAGTACGTGATAAGACACAAGGGAGCACCACATTTGAGGCCAGCCGTACAAGATTTAAAATGGTACCAATACACGCTGCTAGACGTCGCTGCCTTCTTAATAGCTGTGATATTTATAACTTTGTACATAACTTACTATGTTATCAAAAAAGTATTTTTATCTTTTAATTAACAATGAAACGAAGAAAATTAAACCTGAATAATTATAAATCATAAAAAATTCAATGTTAAATTATTATTTCGTAATTCCTAATTGTAATCGTAATACATTTTCATTATGATCGTAAAGTTGCTATTATATTTTAAATGCCCATAACAGACAGGTAGAGTTTCAAATTATTTTTACTCGATCTGTTTGATACAAAGCTACAAAAATAGTTGTGTTTCTTATCACATGATCAGCCAATTGTATGACTGAAGCGTTTAACATCAGATGTGGTATAGATACTTAAGTCACGAGATTGCCTTTTTGCGTATGTATGGGCTGTGAGGAAGGAAAGTGAAATATTTGAAGTGCTGCCAACCCCAACAGTAAGAAACTACTCGTACATTTCACTACCGTGCAGTTTCTAGATAAATTTTGTAAGCTGTGGTTTATTCCGAGAAAATGTTTTCTTCATAAACCTTATAAGAAATAAATGTAATCTGTAATATTGCCTATAGCTTAGTTATATGGCTAGAAATGTTTAATTTACTGTAATTACCAGCTATCGTATTCAATTGGAACAAAATTTTCTAAGAATGAATCGCCTTCTTTACTATCGCTGTCACCGGCGTCTTTACTATCCGTCTCACTAGTTGCCCTAATCTACGTAACCGTTTCCTTTTTTTACCAGGTGTCAACAAAACTGTTGATGAAGAATTATCTTCTTCACTGCCTTTAACTTCCTTCTTTATATAGGTTGATTCAAAAAGAGCGCCGGTTTTGATATATCAAATTAAGAGATTTATTTTATTGAAAAACTGAAAATACATTTTCAAGTTCATCTTACCTTCCGATTTCATGTATGAAAAATGATGTCATGCATGTGTCCTCCTCTACTGCGCTTGCACGCATCAACTCTGTCCATGAAATTGGATATTACTGCACGACAAGTTTCGACTTCCATTTGCCCGATAACCCGTCGAATTTCCTCCTTCAAGTCATTGATGTTTCGGGGTTTATTGGCATACATCAATGACTTCAGATGACCCCAAAGATGAAAGTCACAAGGCGTCAAGTCACACGACCTTGGTAGCCATTGATGGTCGGACTTACGAGAAATGATGCGATCCTGGAACCGTTCACGGAGCAACAACATTGTTTCTCGTGCAGCAACTGAATTTTATACGGGTGATAAAGATCGTACCGAAGAATTCTCCGTACAGAAGAACATCGTAAACCCCAATTGTTGAGAACGGCGACGTATTGATTTTGCTGGGCTAACAGCCACACTGTCACGAACCAACGCAACGTTCTGCTCAGTTCGGCCAGAACGACGACGTCCAGAACTTTTAAGGTCGACTGTTGAACCCGTCTCAAAAAACTTTTTCATGAGCCTGCGAACTGTTGATTCATTCGGTGCTCCATTACGTCCTAGAGTACCGCGAAGTCGCCTGACAGTAGCCGCATAACTCTCTCCACTCTGGTAAAATGTTTTGACGATTAACACTCGTTGCGCAATAGTAAACTTCTCCATGGTTAGACACAGACTGCGAGAGTACTACACTGCGAACAAGAGAAACTACAACTGAATCGTCAATCGGAATGTTCTCCGAAATAGAAATGAGGTCTAACAATGTTGCCAACCAATAAACAAAAATTTACCAGCCGCTTAAAAACCGGCGCTCTTTTTGAATCACCCGTTATTTCCAATTGTGGAAAGAGAAACGTTACAGCAGTTAGTCGCTCGGGGGTATGAAAACGTGTAGATTTCATACCATGAAAACTCGGTATTCGGAAACTCTGTTTCGAAAAATCGGCATGATAACAATACTTTCCTTCCTATATATTCATATAGGCAAGAGAAAGTAAAAATATTCTGAGAGTTTCCTTGGTTCTTCCGAGCCAATATCGAAACAGTTCCACTGCTAACGACGACCAAACTAATTTTTATCATCTTATTATAAAACAAAAAAATCTGGTGTGAAACACTCACACAACTTTCTCTTGCCAATGCAAATAATTAATAATACACCTAACATTATTAATAAAATATTAGAAATAACAAAAACATAACCTTATTTTAATCATGAGTGAATGGCGCAAAATGAAAATCGAACTCAATTTGGCTTAAAAAAACGGAAAATCACACTTTCACGCTAAACTAGGCTCTGTAGAGAAAAATGCTTCAAATAAAAGTTGTAGGTCTTTTAATTTCCTATAAATTTTATAATATATACACTTTTGTCGTAAAATGCATTCTAAGGCCGAAATCTTTAAAAAATCAATTTTTCACACGTTTTCGTGAGAAAAAACCAGAAAATCGCTAATTACCGCTACACTAAGCGTTATACAAAAAAATGTTTGAAATAAAAGTTGTAGAATTTTACATTCTCTACAACGTTTATTATATAACGTTCTGCGCTAAAATGCATATTAAAGCCGCAATCTTAAAAAGAAAATGTTTTTACGTAAAAACAGCCTCACGCAGAATTTCAGCAAACATGGCGCCTACCCTATCTTGTAGAGCATAAAAAATGTAGTAAACCAGGCGATTTTAGAAAAAATCGTAGGACCAGTTTTTCAGAAAATTTCAAAAAAGTGAAAAATTATGCGAATAAACTACTACTTCCGGTTGACCGATTTTGATGAAAATGGTCGTGTCGGGTCCGGTAGTGGTATGTAACTTAAGTTTCAAGTTCGTACGACGTTTTGTTCTTGAGATATTTTGTACACACACACACACACACACACACACAGACCAATCGCTAAAAAACATGTTTTTTGGGTTCAGGGGGTCTGAAAACGTATAGATCCGGTGAAAACTCGATTTCGAAAAGTCGACATGAAAACAATACTTTCCTTCCTATATATTTATATAGGCAAGATAAAGTAAAAATCAAACGTTAACACGTTGACTGCTATCTGACCCAAATATATGTCACAGTTGTCTTTGAAAAAGGTTCAAGTGCATTAAAAATGAGTCACATTACATGACTCATTTTTAAGCCTTGTAATGTGGTTTCAAAAGCTATATACATTGTGTACACAGGTAGTTTTCTTGTTGTCCTGTACTAGAATGCTGCTATTATTTTTAATTTTATTATTTCTTTTGCTTATTTTGGTTGATTAAATAAAATTAGTCTAGAACTTTTTAACTGAACACAGTTATTTATTACATTTTTTATTGTGACGCAAAATAGGGTCACATGGCTCTGAAATATAGAATCATTCCAGCAGCCCTTGCGACCCGAAACTGTGTCACATCTTTATTTTACAAAATAAATAGTTGTTATTAAATAAATTAAGTAAAATAAGAAGAATAATCTGGTGTGAAACACTCACACAACTTTCTCTTGCCCATATAAATAATTAACAATAAACCTAATTATAGTAATAAAACATTAGAAATAAACAAAAAACTAACCTCAATAAACATAACCTAATTTTAATCATGAGTGAATGACGCAAAATGAAAATCAACCTCAGTTTGGCTTAAAAATACAGAAAATCACTCTTTCACGCTAAACTAGGCTCTGTAGAGAAAAAATGTTTTAAATAAAAGTTGTAGATCTTTTAATGTCTTATAAATTTTTATTATATACACTTTTATTATAAAATGCAGACTAAGGCCGAAATTTAAAAAAAAATCTATTTTTCTCACGTTTTCGTGAGAAAAAAACAGAAAATTGCTAATTACTGCTAAACTAAGCGTTACACAAAAAAATGTTTGAAATAAAAGTTGTAGGTTTTTAAATTCTCTACAACTTTTATTATATAAATTGTTTTGCTAAATTGCATATTAAAGCCGTAATCTTTAAAAAAACTTTGTTTTTACGTGAAAACAGCCTCACCCAGAATTTCAGCAAACATGACACTTACCCTATCTTGTAGAGAATAAAAAATTGAGTAAATCAAGCGATTTTAAAAAAAATCGTAGGACCAGTTTTTGAGAAAATCACAAAAAAGTGAAAAACTACACGAATAAACTACAACTTCCGGTTAACCGATTTTGATGAAAATGTTCGTGTCGGGTTCGGTAGTGGTATGTAACTTAAGTTTCAAGTTTCAAGTTCGTACGATGTTCCGTTCTTGAGATATTCTGTTCACACACACACACACATACATACACACACACACGCACGCACGCACGCAAGCACGCACTCACGCACACGCGTGCGCGCGCGCGCGCACACACACACACACACACACACACAGACCAATCGCTAAAAACATGTTTTTTGGGTTCAGGGGGTCTGAAAACGTATAGATCCGGTGAAAACTCGATTTCGAAAAATCGACATGAAAACAATACTATCCTTTCTATATATTCATATAGGCAAGAGAAAGTAAAAATGAATAAAATGTGAAAAAAGTACGATGGCTCGGCTGTGTCACAAAATTTAGTGTGGCAGTCATCGTTTTGAACAAAAAAAAAGAAAGTCGCTTTTTTTGGTTTAACGTCCAACTGTTTTGCAATTACTGCTTATACAGACGGTGAAGGATGAAATTATTTTTTGTAACGTATAAAAATATGCCATGCCTGAATGGGATTCGAACCCAAGACCGCATGATGAGAGGCGAGCACGTTACCAACTACAGCAATGCGGTCGGAAATCTTAAGGTCTCATTAAGTTTGAGGCCTTAATGTGCATTTTAGGGCAGAAGTACATGAATCAAAGATGTGGAAAATTTAAAAATCAAAAACTTTTTTTCCAAATTTTTCCTGTAGGCTATAAGGCTTAATTTAGAGATAATTAGTGATTTTTCAAGATAATCAAATTTATAGGAAATTAAAACCTTACAATTTGTATTCTAACCATAATTCTCGCCTAGTTTAGCGTGAAAGAGTGATTTTCCGTATTATTAAGCCAAACTAAGGTTGGTTTTCATTTTGCATCATGCACTCATGATTAAAATTACGTTATGTCTTTTTAGGTTAGTTTTTTTGTTTATTTGTAATGTTTTATTACAACTGTTAGGTTACATTATACATTATTTAAATTGGTAACAGAAAGTCGTATGAGTTTTTAACACCAGATATATGTTATATTTATTTAACATAAAAAGTTATAAAAATATTGCTTTATTTTACACGGAAGGTAACAAAATCGAAAAAAGCAATAAAACAGTTTAGTTAATGAATTTCCAAAAGGCCTACAGTTGCCATTGTAGTCATAAAAAACAACACGATCACATGATTATTTATGTTTGCATCTAATAAGTGGTTTTTTAAAATGTCTATTATTAAAACAAAACAATGACTAAGATAAAAATCTGGTGTGAAACACTCACACAACTTTCTCTTGCCAATGCAAATAATTAACAATAAACCTAACATTAGTAATAAAACATTAGAAATAAACATAACCTAATTTTAATCATGAGTGAAAGACGCAAAATGAAAATCAACCTCAGTTTGGCTTAGAAATACGGAAAATCACTCTTTCTCTCTAAACTAGGCTCTGTAGAAAAAAATGCTGTAAATAAAAGTTGTAGATCTTTTAATTTTTTATAAATTTATTAATATACACTTTTGTCGTAAAATGCATACTAAAGCCGAAATGTTAAAAAAATTGTTTTTTCTCACGTTTTCGTAAGAAAAAAAACTGAAAATCGCAAATTACCGCTAAACTAAGCGTTATACAAAAAAATGTTTGAAATAAAAGTTGTAGAATTTTACATTCTCTACAACTTTTATTATATAACGTTTTGCGATAAAATGCATATTATTCTGGGATCAAGCATGGAATGGTAAAAAGATGGAGGTAGCTGGAGCCGGACTTATATTGGATTTTTATGAAATTACATACGATGCTGTCCACCATAAATGAAAATCTTTATTAACAGATAATAGGTATGTATTAAGTTTCAAAAATTATCTTTCAAAACAATAAATGGTTATCAGCAGTATAAAAAATGGTTTATTTAGTTTTTTACTTTCTCTTGCCTATATGAATATATAGAAAGGAAAGTATTGTTTTCATGTCGATTTTTCAAAATCGAGTTTTCGGATCTACACGTTTTCAGACCCCCTGAACCCATAAAACATGTTTTTAGCGATTGGTCTCTGTGTGTGTGCGTGTGAGTGTGTGTGTATAAATATACATACACAATATCTCAAGAACGGAACATCGTATGAACTTGAAACTTAAGTTACGTACCACTACCGGACCCGACACGAACATTTTCATCAAAATCGGTCAACCGGAAATAATAGTTTATTCGTGTATTTTTTCACTTTTTTGCGATTTTCTCCAAAACTAGTTCTACGATTTTTTTTAAAAATCGCCTGGTTTACTAAATATTTTATGCTCTGCATGACAGGATAAACGCTATGTTTGCTGAAATTATTGGTGAGGGTGTTTTCACGTAAAAACGTTGTTTTTTTAAGATTACGGCTTTAATATGCATTTTAGCGCAAAACTTTGTATAAAAAAAAATGTAGAGAATTTTAAATTCTACAACTTTTATTTCCAACATTTTTTGTATAACGCTTAGTTTAGCGGTAATTAGCGATTTTCTGTTTTTTCTCATGAAAACCTTATCATGTAGAGAATAGAAAATTGAGTAAACAGGCGATTTTTAAAAAAATCGTAGGACCAGTTTTTGAGAAAATCGCAAAAAAGTGAAAAATTATACGAATAAACTGCTACTTTCGGTTGATCGATTTTGATGAAAATGTTCGTCTCGGGTCCGGTAGTGGTATGTAACTTAGAAAATATAAGTTTCAAGTTCGTACGATGTTCCGTTCTTGAGATATTCTGTTCACACACACACACACACACATACACACAGAGACATACACTCACACACGGACACACACACAGACCAATCGCTAAAAACATGTTTTTTGGGTTCAGGGGGTCTGAAAAC
This sequence comes from Catonia carolina, assembly GCA_035578175.1. NCBI lineage: Eukaryota > Metazoa > Arthropoda > Insecta > Hemiptera > Achilidae > Catonia > Catonia carolina. The sequence goes on along the minus strand of JAQMRL010000019.1, from coordinate 3,021,793 downwards.
GTGTAGATCTGTAGAAAACTCGATTTGTTAAAATCGACATGAAAACAATACTTTCCTTCCTATATATTCATATAGTCAAGAGAGAGTAAAAAAGTATCATAATTTTACCTAAGAAAAAAGCGTTTTTTGCCACGCTTCACCAATTTTTGAAGGCACGAGCCGCCAATGACTACCACTTTATCATAATAGAGAAACCATTTTAAAAATTTTTTTGTTGTTTAGGTCATAAGCCAAAAAGCTGGTTTGAACCTGTAGAGGTTTTACTAAGTAAAACGTGAAGTGAGATGATTACAATTGCCTTCCTCACTGAGTGGAAAAGCATGCTTATCAGCATGTCAAGCCCTCTGAAAAGGACATATATTTTCCAATCAGCAAATGACACCTTCACTTCATTCACCACAGTGTCTGGCTGTATAATGAAATCCATTACTTTCAGAGGAGGTAACTCTGATTAGTGTATTTTACACCTCTACCTCTTCATCTCTTAAATGGTCCAGTCATTTAATTGACTGACCATGTGATAAGAAACAGAACTATTTTTGTTTTAGCCCTGCTACGAACAGATTGAGTGTAAATAATTTGACACTCCACCTGTCTGTTTTGGGCAGTTAAAAATTTTACAAAGAAAAAATAATCGAAATATTTCTTATAATTTCAGTTACCAAAATAACATGAATAAATTATCGATTTTATTGAAAGATAAACCAATGGGCAACAAAGATACAGCCATCTGGTGGATTAAATACGTACTAAGACATAAAGGAGCACTTCATTTACGTCCGGCAGTGCAAGATTTACATTGGTGTCAATACACGCTACTAGATATCATTGCATTTGTATTATTCGTAATATTATATTCGTGTATATAATTTATGTTGCAGTCAAAAACTTTATATGCAAATTCTACAAAGCTAAACCAAAAAAAATATAAAGAAATAAATATTTTAATTAAAATACTATTTTGTACTTTGAATAAATTAATGAACCTATAAATTTCATTACCTTACATCAGCGGTTCTCAACGTTTTTTCTCTCTCCCGTATCCCTTGGTGAATCTTTAACTAAAATTTGTACCCCCAGAAATATAACAACACTGTATTTACAATACTTCACTAAGTAGGGGCTATTTAATCACTAGCTAATCTCTAATCACTTTGCATATTTTCATATGTTTTTTATTTATTTCCAAATATTTTGCAAAATGTAAATTTATGTTTTACTTTCTCTTGCCTATATGAATAAATAGGAAAAAAGGTATTGTTTTCATGTCGATTTTAAGAAATTACCGGATCTGTACGTTTTCAGGCCCCCTGAACCCAAAAAACATGTTTTTAGCGATTGGTCTGTGTGTGTGTATACAAAATATCTCAAGAATGGAACATCGTACGAACTTGAAACTAAAGTTACATACCACTACCTGACCCGACACGAACATTTTCATCAAAATCGGTCAACCGGAAGTAGTAGTTTATTCATGTACTTTTTTTTTGCGAGTTTCTTAAAAACTGGTCCTACCTTTTTTTATAAAAATCGCCTGGTTTTCTCAATTTTTTATTCTCTACAAGACAGGGTAGGTTCATGTTCGCTGAAATTTTTGGTGAAGCTGTTGTTACGTAAAATTTTTTTTTTAACATTACGGCTTTAATATGCATTTCAGCGCAAAAATTTATATAATAAAATTTGTAGAGAATTTTAAATCCTACAAATTTTATTTTTAACATTTTTTTGTATAACGCTTACTTTAGCGGTAATTAGCAATTTTCTGTTTTTTCTTACGAAAATTTATGAAAAATCGATTTTTTTAAGATTCCGGCCTTGGTATGCATTTAACGACAGAAGTGTATATAATTAAGTTTATAGAAAATTTAACGATCTTAAACTTTTATTTCAAACATTTTTTATCTATAGAGCCTAGTTTATCATGAAAGAGTGATTTTCCGTATTTTAAGCCAAACTGAGGTCGATTTTCATTTTGCGTCTTTCACTCATGATTAAAATAAGGTTATGTTTTCGAGGTAAGGTTTCTGTTTATTTCTAATGTTTTTATGACGAATGTTACGTTTTATTGTTAATTATTTGCATTGGCAAGAGAAAGTCGTGTGAGTGTTTCACACCAGATTTTTTAAATAATTGCCTCAGTATAAGTAATTATAATAGTGCTAATAGTAATCGTGAGAGTAAACAAAAATTCAAAATTATTGGGAGTGTTTATTATCACTTTATTAGTTGTTTTCTTTAGTCCTTTTTCTGATCAAAAAGCTGTAAAATTATCCAATTATGCAATAATTTTCGATATGAAATCAGGACCGTTAGACAAACCCATTATAGAGTAGTACGTTTTTCATTTTATACATTGCTACGTGACAATCTGAGCATTTTATTTGAACAATTAAATAACTAATCTGACAAAAAAGGAAAAAAAATAATTAAACGAAGCCAAACATTCATCGATGTTTGACCTCTGAAATGTTTATAAATATATTTAAAAAAAATTGTAATAAAAAATTAATAAATTAAATAAACAAGAATATTAACCTAAATTTTGATTACAGTATCAGCAAGGCAAAAATCAAATCTTATCAACCTTGAATTAAGATTTATACTTTTTTCCAATAAATTAATCACTAAAACGTTTTTATAGATACTGAAGTCACGAGATTACCTTTTGCGTATGGATCGGCTGTGAAGAAGAGAAATGAAAATCTGAAGCGCTGCCAACCTTAACAGTGAGACACTATTCGTACATTTCACTACCTAGGAGTTTTTACATACATTTTGTAAGCTGTGGTTTATTCCGAGATAATGTTTTCTTCATAAACCTTATAAAGAATAAATGTGACTTGTAATATTGCCTATAGCTTAATTATATGAATTATTTAACATCGCTGTCACCGGCGTCTTCAATATCAGTCTTACTAGTTACCCTAATGTACCTAACCGTTTCCTTTTTTTACCAGGTGTCAACAGAACTGTTGATGAAGAATTAGCTTCTTCACTGTCTTTAATTTCCTTCTTAATATTTCGAATTCTGCCCGTAACAGACAGGTGGAGTGTCAAATTATTTACACTCAATCTGTTTGTTGCAGGGCTAAAAATAAATAGTTCTGTTTCTTATCACATGGTCAGCCAATTAAATGACTGAATTATTTAAGAACAGAAGAGGTAGAGGTGTAAAATACACTAATCAGAGTTATCTTCTCTGAAAGTAATGAATTTCATTATACAGCCAGACCCTGTGGTGAATGAAGTGAAGGTATCATTTGCAGAGTGGAAAATATGTGCTTTTCAGAGGGCCCGGCATGCTGACAAGCGTACTTTTCCACTCAGTGAGGAAGGCAATGGTAAATCACCTCAATCCTCGTTTTACTTAGTAAAACCTCTACAGGTTCAAACCAGCCTTTCGGCTGTTGACCTAAACAACAATAACATTTCGAATTGTGGAAAGAGAAACATCACAGTAGTTAGCCGCTCGCTCTCGGGTTTTGTTAAGAGCGACTTGCTCATTCAATGATTGGCTGGCTTGATAATAAAGATGAATTGGTTGCCCCGCACAGTGCGCTGGTAATGGAAGCATCAACCTCACCTATCTTATTTCTCGCCTAGCTCACTCCGCTACTCAATTTCGAACTCGCTGGTAGTGGAAGACAGATACCTCTTTTATGTAAAAATCTTTCTTAGTGGAAGGACAAAGCTGATTACTCCGTTTCGCTCAGCTATTTCATGTTCATTACCCTTTTGCAGTGGAAGGCGGGCATTAGAATAGAACTCTATTTACTTAAAACTATAAATATGAACTGTAAGCATGAAGTATGAACTGCAAGCAGAACGCTAATTATTTAAGTGTGTAATTTGACGTAATATTCTTATATATTTCATTTATTCATTTTTAATTTAGTAATTTTTTTTTACGTGTGAGTGAGTAAATAGACTACCCTCTCCCTATAATATTCATGCAGCCGACTCGAACCGTCAGACAAGCGATAACCGCATTTATATTACTTTCTCTTGCCTATATGAATACATTAAAAGGAAAGTATTCTTTTCATGTTGATTTTAACAAATCCACTCATCACCGGATCTACACGTTTTCAGATCCCCTGAACCCAAAAAACATGATTTTAGCGATAGGTCTGTGTGTGTGTGTGTGTATACAAAATATCTCAAGAACGGAACATCGTACGAACTTCAAACTTGATTAAGTTATATACCAATACCGGCCCTGACACGACCATTTTCATCAAAATCGGTCAATCGGAAGTAGTAGTTTATTCGTGTAATTTTTCACTTTTTTGCAATTTTCTCAAAAACTGGTCCTACGAATTTTTTTAAAATCGCCTGGTTTACTCAATTTTTTATTCTCTGCATGATAGGGTAGGCGCCATGTTTGCTGAAATTCTTAGTGAGGCTGTTTTCACGTAAAAAAAAGTGTTTTTTTTTAGATTACGCCTATAATATGAATTATAGCGCAAAAATTTATATAATAGAATATGTAGAGAACTTAAAATTCTACATTTTTTTGTATAACGCTTAGTTTAGCGGAAAACGTGTGAACAGTCTATTTTTTTAAGATTTCGGCCTTAGTATACATTTTACGACAAAATTATATTAATCAAATTTATAGAGAAATAGAAGATCTACAACTTTTATTCAGAGCATTTTTCTCTACAGATCTTAGTTTAGCGTGAAAGAGTCATTTTCCGTATTTTCAAGCTAAACTGAGGTCGTTTTTCATTTTGCGTCTTTCACTTATTATTAAAATTAGTTTATGTTATTAAAGTTAGTTTTTTGTTTATTTCTAATGTTTTATTAATAATGTTAGGTTTATTGTTAATTATTTGCACTGGCAAGAGAAAGTTGCATGAGTGTTTCACACCAGATTTTTAATTTATTAATATTATTTTTAATTTTTTGCCTATATGTATATATAGGAAGGAAAGTATTGTTTTCATGTCGATTTTAACAAATCGAGTTTTCACCGGATCTATACGTTTTCAGACCCCCTGAACCCAAAAAACATATTTTTAGCGATTGGTCTGAGTGTGTGTCTGTGTGTGTGTGTGTGCGTGTGTGTGTGTGTGTCTGTGTGTGTGTCTGTGTGTGAACAGAATATCTCAAGAACGAAACGTTGTACGAACTTGAAACTTGAAACTTAAGTTACATACTACTACCGGACTCGACACAAACATTTTCATCAAAATCGGTCAACCGGAAGTAGTAGTTTATTCGTATAATTTTTCACTTTTTTGCGATTTTCTCAAAAACTGGTCCCTACAATTTTTTTAAAAAATCGCCTGGTTTACTAAATTTTTTATTTTCTACAAGATAGGGTAGGTGCCATCTTGGCTGAAATTCTTGGTAAGGGTGTTTTCACGTAAAAACTTTGTTTTTTTTTTAAGATTACGGTTTTAATATGCATTTCAGCGCAAAAATGTATATAATAAAAGTTGTAGAGAATTTAAAATTCTACAACTTTTAATTGAAACATTTTTTTTGTATAACGCTTAGTTTAGCGATAATTAGCGATTTTCTGTTTTTTTCTCACGAAAACGTGTGAAAAAATTGATTTTTTTAATATTTCGGCTTTAATACGCATTTTACGACAAAGTGTATATAATAAGATTTATAGAAAATTATGAGATCTACAACTTTTATTTACAGCATTTTTCTCTACAGAGCCTAGTTTAGCGTGAAAGTGTGATTTTTCGTTTTTTTTAAGTCAAACTGAGTTCGATTTTCATTTTGCGTCATTCACTCATGATTAAAATAAGGTTATGTTTTTGAGGTTAGTTTTTTGTTTATTTCTAATATTTTATTAATAATGTTAGGGTATATTGTTAATTATTTGCATTGGCATGAGAAAGTTGTGTGAGTGTTTCACACCAGATTTTTTTAAAATGTGAGTGAGTAAATAGACTCTCTCCTCCCTATACTATTCTTGCAGCCGACTCGAACCGTCAGACAAGCGATAACCACATTTATATTTTAAAATCACAAAACATATAAAATATTACGGACTTTAAATAGCTACTATATTTATATAAAACAAACTACGTAATAAAATTACGTTAGATAAAATAAAAGTATTTCACAATTAAATAAAATAATTTTTTCAAACTTTTTTTCCCTGAATAATAAACATTTCAAGATAATTCTTTAATGTTATTAAAAGCATCTCTTGAATTTTTAAACAATTTTAACAAGTTTTTTTATAGACATTATGACCAAGCATAAATAAAATTTCTAAAAATTTATACTATTTCAAAATAAATTCAAAACAATACATAAGTACAGTAATAGATAAAAGCAAAATAAATGTAATTTAAAATACTGTCTGACCTGTTATATAAATATTGCACTCGTAAAAAACTTAAGGATTAAACACGAATTTTTTTCTTAGAAACCATGTGATAAGCACGCTATGATAGCCTTGTTAGTTATCAGTTTATGTAATTAATTGGTTTTTAATTAATTAGTTAGACATATTTAAGTAGATTTTTCAATCCACAACTTTTATTTTAATTTTCGCTTTCATAGGTGCACGTTTGTGCCTTTTATTGTTTTAGATTTAGGAAAATGGAGTTCAATTCAGGAATGGTAAGTTCAATAGTTCATATTATTATAATTTTTAATATATAGTAAAACCTCACTAATTCGGAATAATTGGAGGAAGTGAAGTCCAAATTTTTGAAAGTCCGAATTCTCGCGAATATTTGTTTACATCTAAAAATTGAATAATTGAGGCAATTAAAATTAAAAAATAAACGTTACTTGTCTGAAATATCGATGTTTAATGAATTTACAGTAAAGTATATTGAAAAACAACAAAGTTAAAAGTATAGAAATAAAAATATTTACGGCAGTAAAAATATTGTTAAATAATAAATGTCCAGTGTAAAATGGTATTTAATTAAAACACTGTACTTATGTACCGATTATTTGGCACTTGTTGAAGTAGAGGGTTGACAAATATCCTCAAGGATCATTTGAGGTTGCTTTGATAAAAAACTTGTTATTTTTTCTGTGATTCTTTGCTACACTGTTACTGAACAAAACTTTTTACAAAATATTAATTATATAATTGTCATTTAAGGGGAGATTGCACGATGGTTTTAACAACTCAAAAAAACAATTTTTTGTTTTTTTTTAAATTTATTTATTTAACGTCGCATCAACTACAACGGTCATTAGCGACGACGTTGGGGTGTAACTTTTGTACAATGGAAGATGAAATGATTTTTTGTATCGTATGAAAATATGCCGTGCCTGAGTGGGATTCGAACCCAGGACTGCATGATGAGAGGGGACCACGTTACCAACTGCGCCAATGCGACCGGCGCATTTGTTTTGTTTTTTTCAAAAATTTCAATATTTTTCAATATTTTAGGCCTAGATCTACAAGAAAAACATTAAATTAAGCCAAAAAATATTTTCTTTATGAAAAAATAAGGTTTTATTAGGTTTACACAGAAAAGTTATCATGTTACGAAGAACGAATATTTTTTCATAATTTTATACTGCTAGTTTTAGTGGAAAGAGAATTTTAGTTTCTAAAATATCTGCATCACGGTTTTTAATATCCTCTTTAATATCACTTTTTTGCGATTTTCTCAAAAACTGGTCCTAAGATTTTTTTTAAAATCGCCTGGTTTACTACATTTTTTATGCTCTACAAGATATTGTAGGCGCCATGTTTGCTGAAATTCTTGGTGAGGCTGTTTTTTACGTAAAAACTTATTTTTTTTTAAGATTATGGCTTTGCAGTGCAATTTAGCGCAAAATTTATGTTATAAAAAATGTAGAGAATGTAAAATTCTACAACTTTTTATTCAAACATTTTTTGTTGTATAACGCTTAGTTTAGCGGTAATTAGCGATTTTCTGTTTTTTTCTCACGAAAAAGTGTGAAAAATCGATTTCTTTTAAGATTTCAGCCTTAGAATGCCTTTTACGACAAAAGTGTATAAAATAAAATTTATAGAAAATTAAAAGTTCTACGACTTTTATTTAAAGCATTTTTCCCTACAGAGCCTAGTTGAGCGTGAAAGATTGATTTTTCGTATTTTTAGGCCAAACTGAGGTTGATTTTCATTTTGCGTGTTTCTCTCATGATTGAAATAAGGTTAAGATTTTGAGGTTAGTTTTTTATTTATTTCTAATGTTTTATTACTATTGTAAGGTTTATTGTTAATTATTTGTATTGGCAAGAGAAAGTCGTGTGAGTGTTTCAAACCAGATTTTTTTATATTAAATACGAGAGGGCGTGAGTTCGAATCCCATACATTATTTACATTTTTTTGTTTAATAATTTTATTAAAATGATTATTAAATAATTTGTTAATTTAATTAAATAGAAAATTTTTCAAGGTAGTTAGTTGAAATTAAAAACTACAAAATTATGATATCTAATGTTTTTTCATTATTTAATTAATAATCATCAATGATTAATTATCAAAAAAAAACCAAATGAAAATGAGTTAAATACAGTGTGGGATTCGAACTCACGACCTTTTGTACTGAATATCAAAAAAATGAAAATAAACTGACCACTTTACACACCTGGCTAAATTTTTTATTAAAGTACCGCGCTATATTGAAATTGAATAACATGTTTACCGTCATTTATTAGGCCTAATAATTAAATTTTTAGCTACTAAAATATTTCGTAGACTCATTTTTATTGTTTCCAAAAGACTGGGGTAATAAAAGTTAAATTTCATAGTTATTTAACGCTAAACTTGAAAAAATGTATTTTCTAACTCTAAAATTATATGTTTTCATGTCGTTTTTTTAAAAACTAAAAAAGATACAGTTCCGAGACATTTTTTTTAAGTTTCCCAAGTTAAAACCCATAAGACACCACTAAAATTTCTCTTTAATTTACCTTCTCAGAATTAAGAGTGGTTTAATATCACTTTTTGCCCAAGAATCTTAGCGAAATCTTTCGCCAGGCATAACTCTCTAACAAAGTATTTCCGGACCTATGTTTATGTGAACCTTTTACTTTCTCTTGCCTATATGAATATATAGGAAGGAAAGTATTTTTTTCATGTCGATTTTAACAAATACTTCACCTGATCTACACGTTTTCAAAACCCCTGAACCAAAAAAAAAAAAAAATGTTTTTAGCGATTGGTCTGTGTATATACAAAATATCTCAAGAACGGAACATTGTACGAACTTGAAACTTGAAACTTAAGTTACGTACTACTACCGGACCCGACACGAACATTTTCATCAGAACAGGTCAACCGGAAATATTAGTTTATTCGTGTAAATTTTCACTTTTTTGCCATTTTCTCAAAAACTGGTCCTACGATTTTTTTTAAAAATCGCCTAGTTTACTCAATTTTTTATTTTCTACAAGATATTGTAGGCGCCATGTTTGCTGAAATTCTTGGTGAGGCTGTTTTTACGTAAAAACTTATTTTTTTTAAGATTATGGTTTTGCAGTGCAATTTAGCGCAAAATTTATGTAATAAAAAATGTAGAGAATTTACAATCCTACAACTTTTATTTCGAACATTTTTTTGTATAACGCTTAGTTTAGCAGTAATTAGCGATTTTCTATTTTTTTCTCACGAAAACGTGTGATAAAATCGATTTTTTAAAGATTTCGTCCTTAGTGTGCATTTTACTACAAAAGTTTATATAATTAATTTTATAGAAAATAAAAAGATCTACAACTTTTGTTTGAGCATTTTTCTCTACAGAGCCTAGTTTAGTGTGAAAAGAGTGATTTTCCGTATTTTGAAGCCAAACTGAGTTCGATTTTCATTTTGCGTCTTTCAGTCATGATTAAAATAAGCTTATGTTTATTGAGGTTAGTTTTTGTTTATTTCTAATATTTTATTACTAATGTTAGGTTATATTGTTTATTATTTACATTGGCAAGAGAAAGTTGTGTGAGTGTTTAACACCAGATTTTTTCTTATCTTTAACTATAGTTCATCTCTGACAGATAACTACTGTACAATATAGAATCAAGAGGTATATTTAAAAGGATAAGTGTTTTTGGTCCTTCAATCTCTTCCACTGGACTGACTCTGGTCAATTTTGTATATAAAATGTAGTTCTCCACGTGAAGATTTTCGACCACCCGTTTTTATTTTCCCCAAATATATAAAATTAAAGTAACTTTATACCTAATGTTTTGATAACTTTATATTATATTTTTTTCAGATTACAAAAATATTTATTTTATCAATGTTGGCAACATTGAAAATAACAGAAAGTAGTAATATATTAGCAGTGTTTCCAAGTCCGTCTTTTAGTCACCAACTTCCCTTACTAAATTTAGCACGTCAATTAGCAAAAAGAGGACACAACGTTGTTACAATCACAGCAAATCCAGGCGTTTATGTAAGTACCCATGTGTTTACATTGAATTAGTTTTAAAATGCACTAAAGAAAAAATGTAAAATTCTGATTTATGGGCTTTCTGAAATGACTGACTCCCTTATTATTTACAGGTTGACTCCCATGAGACACTTAAACGTCTCTCACCAGATTTGTAAAATTTACATTTGAGAGACTGATCCGTCTCTCATGTACAGTCCAGCCTCTCTTAGTTTGCTCCTAATGTAAACAAATAATGACGTCACTGAGCATGCGCATTATATCAAAATGTGTACACGCTGATTAAAATGTAACAACAAAATACTTTCAAAAGTATTTAAATACAAAATACTTTTAAAAGTATTTTTATAAATGAAATTGTAAGGCCTACATCATATCATGACTGATGCTTTTAGTACTTTAAGTACTTATAATTTAAAAAATAGTTAACTTAATAGGAATACGAGATCCGTAAAGTCGCGGACTCTAGCGTGCACCCTTTAGTAGGTGGCTTTTGTTTGTTGACAGTTGGAGCAAACTAAGAACGGCTGAACTATAGTGTTAATAGAATCGTGAGACGGATTGGAAGCTCGTTTGCATTGAATCATATACAGAGTGATTCACGAAGATATGCAGAAACTTTAGAAGCTCATTATACATGTAAAAATAATGGAAAAAGTTTATATAAAACATGGTCCGGAAATGCTTCGTGCCCAACTTACGGCTAGCGAAAGTTTCGCCCGGATTTCAGCTCACCAGGTGAAATGAGGTCTTCCTGGAATTCTGGTAAGGTAGATTAAGGGGCGAATTCAATCATTTTTTATGGTTTTTGATCTGATAAATTGAATAAAACAGGTCCCAGAACTGTACGTTATATATTTTTAAGAAAACCTGTGTCAAATGCAAAAAATGGAGTGAAAACACATTTTTTCATCTTTGGGCAAGAATAACTTTGTGATTTCACCAAGAAACAGTTAAAATTTTTCAATAAAACAGGTAGAAAATTTTATTTTGAACAAACCGGTGTAAATTAAGTACACAGAAAGCAAATAGATGTTTGATTAAATGAATTTTTATTTATAAGAGTACTAAGTAAATTAACCGGAAAAACTAAGATGAAAAAATGTGTTTTTTTCACTCAATTTTTTGTATTTGACACTGGTTTTCTCAAAAACTATTTACCTTACAGTTCTAAGACCTGTTTTATTCAATTTATCAGATCAAAAACCATAAGAAACGATTGAATTCGTCCCTTAATCTACCTTACCCAGAATTTCAGGAAGACCTCATTTCACCTGGTGAGCTGAAATCCTGGTGAAATTTTTCGCTAGCCGTAACTCGGTAACGAAGCATTTTTGGACCCATGTTTATATAAACTTTTTGCATTATTTTTACATTACAATGGGCTCCCAAAGTTTTTTCATATCTTCGTGAATTACCCATTATAGAGCTGTTAGAAATGCGTTCAAAATATATTTCCCCAGTCATGGTTTGTGATTTACTTGATCTGATCGAGTCAAAAATGAGTCGGTGAAACTTGACAGCTTGACTATTACTGTAGTTTATTATTGCATTATTAACCAGGTTTTAATTACCTATATAATGAAAAATAATTTTATCTTTTAATATTTTATGGTTTTTATAATAGTTACAATATTTTTGCATTGTAAAAGTTGACTCTGGTCGGTGCCTCTTTGTAGACAACTGGTACTCAAGTTTATACTCGCCGAACAACTGCTTGATAGAGAGACGCATCGATATGTACGAAGTTTATTGAAAAATAGCCCAAAGTAAATTATTTATAAAATACAAATAATATTTTATAGGAATACAAGTAAAATTTTAGTGAGACACACATCAGTCTTTCACAGTAAATTTTATTTTATTTACTCTTAAGTACTGATCAGTAGTGCTCGGATTTTGTATATTTTGCATATCTTTTTTTTTAAGTTCTAAAATAATTTTATAATCCGTTTTGAGTGTTTTTGAATGATTTGCTACCAAAAAGCCCCAATTTCATTTTGAATATTTGTGCATATTTCGGACCCTTTTGCATATTTGTGGTATTTTTTGCATATTTTAAGCATATTTTAGACAAATTTCCAGAAAACTTGTAAAAAAACAAAAGTATTTGTGAAGGCACCGAGCAGAATAAGGGCATTCAAGAATGCTGATCCTAACGTTCTTCTCCCACCTCAACCTATAATCACAAAATGGAGTACTTGCAGGCAACTACTTTGCTGAACACCATTAAAAAGTGAAGGAAACAATTGGAAGTTTTGATGAATCAGAGAACCAAGCAATAGCTCAAGCTAATGCTGCACTAACCAGGTCTTCAGTGGTTCAACAACTTGCTTATGTTCATTCCAATTTTGGATTCATTCCCGATTTAATTACAGCATTAGAATCAAAGAGAATGAATCTATGTGATTCAGTCGACCTCATTGATAGGTTAAAAGAAAAAAAGTAAAGAATAGGGAGGACCTGTCGGCAAAAAGTTGAGGAACAAATTGGACGCTGTGTTGAAGAGAAACCCAGGATGGATGGCAGCTCAGGATGTTTCAAGAATTTTGAAGGGAGAGCTTGCGGATGAAATGGAAATGCAAATGAGTGACCCCCTAGCAATTTCAGCTCTGAAATTCCTACCAATTGTTTCATGTGAGGTTGAACGCTCCTTTTCAGCAATGAACAACGTCCTGTCTGACAAAAGACGGAGCTACAAAGTGGAAAATTTGGAAAAAACTTTGATTATTTTATGCAATTAACATAATTTATTTATTTCAAACTTCAATTTTTTAAAATGTGATGATTACGGTTAAAGTGGTTAAATTACGATTAGATTAGCGTATTCATTATTTAAAACATTTTATAAATATAGGTAATGTATTTCAAAGTTAAATTAATTAAACAAAATTATTAAAAATAACTTGTTTTTCTATTTGCATTAACTTTTGCATATTTAAACTTTTTTTGGCATATTTACATGCATATTTTGGGTCAAAAAAGTGCATATCGATCCGAGGACTACTTATTACTAATAGATTTATTTTTTCAGGAACCTATCGAAAATTATCATGAAATAGATTTCAGTATTATGTACAAAATATGGTTGAAACTTCAAGAAGAGCAAAACTTTTCTCTGCAGAAGAAATTATCAGCTTTTGAAATGATGGTGCCAATATCTGCATGGTCAGGGCAATTTATGGACGCACTGTACAAGATGGAACCGGTTCAAAGATTACTCAGGTATTTAAAAAAAATATAATTAGTAAATGTAAAAATTTGGTGTGAAACACTCACACAACTTTCTCTTACCAATGCAAATATTTAACAATATAACTTAACTATGTAATAAAACATAAAAAATTAAAAAAAACTAAACTCAAAAAACATAACCTAATTTTAATCATGAATGAAAGACGCAAAACGAAAATCAATCTCAGTTTGGTTTAAAAATACGGAAAATCACTCTTCAAAGCTAAAATAGGGTCTGTAGAGAAACATGCTTTAAATAAAAGTTATAGATCTATATTAGTTTTCTATAAAATTTTCTTATATACAATTTTTCGGAAAAAGCATACTAAGGCTGAAATCTTAAAATAAATCAATTTTTTTACACATTTTTGTGGAAAAAACGTAAAAATGCTAATAACGTTACACTAAGCGTTATAAAAACAAATGTTTCAAATAAAAGTTATAGGATTTTAAATTTTCTACAACTTTTATTATAGGTATACATTTTTGCGCTAAAATGTATAGCCGCAATCTTAAAAAACAGTTTTTGACGAGAAAACAGCTTACCCTAAACTTTCAGCAAATATGGCACCTACCCTATCTTGTAGAGAACAAAATATTTAGTAAATGAGGCGATTTTTTAAAAAAATCGTAGGACCCGTTTTTGAGAAAATTGCAAAAAAATTATAAATGACACAAATAAACTACTACTTGCGGTTAACCGATTTTCATGAAAATGTTTGTGTCGGGTCCTTATGTAGTACCTAACTTAAGTTTCAAGTTTCAAGTTCGTACGATTTTCCGTTCTTGAGGTTTAATATTGATCATACGCGCGCGCGCACACACACACACACACACACACACACACACAAACATACACACCAATGCTAATCATATTTGTGTGGTTTCAGGAGGTCTAAGAACGTGTAGATCCGGTGAAAACTGGATTTCTTTAAAATCGAAATGAAAACAATACTTTCCTTCCTACATATTCATATACTGCCCATAACAGACAGGTAGAGTGTCAAATTATTTACACTCAATCTGTTAGTTGTAGGGCTAAAATAAATAGTTCTGTTTCTTATCACATGGTCAGCCAATTATAAATGACTAAATCATTTAAGAACAGAAGAGGTAGAGGTGTAAAAGACACTAATCAGAGTTATCTCCTCTGAAAGTAATGAATTTCATTGTACAGCCAGACCCTGTGGTGAATGAAGTGAAGGTGTCATTTACAGAGTGGAAAATATGTGCTTTTCAGAGGGCCCGGCATGCTGATAAGCATACTTTTCCACTCAGTGAGGAAGGTAATGGTAAACCACCTCACTCCTCATTGTACTTAGTAAAACCTCTAGAGGTTCAAACCAGCCTTTCGGCTGTTGACCTAAACAACAAACACATATTCATATAGGCAAGAGAAAGTAAAAATTAAAATATATTCTAATTTTAATATTGATTTAAAACAGTGGTACAGTACCAGAGTGTAGGTAGGACGTCTTGAAGCGTTTGTCATTATTTATCACTGATTCAATCATTAGTCTATTACTAGTAAATAAAAGGCCAATTTCCGTGCATCTGGGGTCTAAATCGAATAACTAGACACTAATTTAAATAGAGCCAGTTATCCAGCTTATTTGATAAATGTTAGATCAGTTTTGAATCAGCTGAATTGTTAAACAGATAAATGTTTCATGCTCAAAGAAACCTCCGTCAAGATAAGTACAGTCAAATCCCGATTATCCGCGGGATTGTGTGGCACGAGTGCCGCGGATAATCCGATTCCGCGGATAATCCGCAAAATGACGAAAAAAAGGCGTACGCATATAAAGTAGTATAGGTATAAAATCTTTATTAATTTTTTGTTATTTAAAGTACATAAATATGTACAAAAATGAAAACACTAACTTAAATTACAAAATATAACATTAAAATTTTAAAAATGTTGTTAATTATTTTTTGTCCCTAAAAATGTTTGTTTACTGTAATTTTTTAAAATTAGTGCATAAATGTATTTTGAAAAAAAAAAACCGAAAAATATTGTTTACTTAACAAATGATGTGCAGAAGCTATGTTGTAATAGAAGCCACAACGTTTCTAAAAAGTCAGTCATCTGCTTTTGTTTTTGAGTTAAAACACTTTTTCTTGATTTGGGACAGAAGTTTTCTCAACATAAGTTTATCACAAAGCAAAGCGTATGGTTTACAAATTTAAGCATGTTCTTTACTTAACAAAGCGCGTATTTACAAATTTAAGCGTGTGCTTTACTTTACAAAACACGTATTTACAAATTTAAGCATGTGCTTTACTTTACAAAGCATGTGCTTTACTTTACAAAGCATGTGCTTTACTTTACAAAGTGCATACTTCCTGTGCTGTACAAATTTTATCTTTAATGTTATCACATTACAAGAAATTTACTTAACGTTAACTTTAAGAAAATTCTGGTGTGAAACACTCACACAACTTTCTCTTGCCAATGCAAATAATTAATAATAAACCTAACATTATTAATAAAATATTAGAAATAAACAAAACACTAACCTCAAAAACATAACCTTATTTTAATCATGAGTGAATGACGCAAAATGACAATCGAACTCAGAATGGCTTAAAAACACGGAAAATCACGCTTTCACGCTAAACTAGGCTCTGTAGAGATAAATGCTCTTAACAAAAGTTGTAGATATTTTAATTTTCTATAAATTTAATTATATACACTTTTGTCGTAAAATTCATACTAAGACCGAAATGTTAAAAATATCGATTTTTCTCACGTTTTCGTGAGAAAAAAACAGAAAATTGCAAATTACCGCTAAACTAAGCGTTATACAAAAAAATGTTTGAAATAAAAGTTGTAGAATTTTACATTCTCTACAACTTTTATTATATAACGTTTTCCGCTAAAATGCATATTAAAACCGCAATCTTAAAAAGAAAATGTTTTTACGAAAAAACAGCCTCAAGCAGAATTTCAGCAAACATGGCGCCTACCCTATATTGTAGAGCATAAAAAATGTAGTAAACCAGTTGATTTTTAAAAAAATCGTAGGACTAATTTTTGAGAAAATCGCAAAAAAGTGAAAAATTATACGAATAAACTACTACTTCCGGTTGACCGATTTTGATGAAAATGTTCGTGTCGGGTCCGGTAGTGATATGTAACTTAAGTTTCAAGTTCGTACGATGTTCCGTTCTTGAGATATTCTGTTCACACACACACACACACACACACACATACACGCGCGCACACACACACACACACACACACACACACACACACACACACAGACCAATCGCTAAAAACATGTTTTCTGGGTTCAGGGGGTCTGAAAACGTATAGATCCGGTGAAAACTCGATTTCGAAAAATCGACATGAAAACAATACTTTCCTTCCTATATATTCATATAGGCAAGAGAAAGTAAAAAAGAATGAAAAAAAGTTTCATCCGACGTTTGCGGATAATCCGTCCGCGGATTATCGGGAGTTGACTGTATAATATAAATTACTAAAACTAATGGTTAGGCTACTTTTAAGTTACAGTTACACGTATATTTTCCTAAGTTAGTGGATTAACAATAGGTTTAAGTTAGAGATTTAAGAAATTCATATTTCTAGTGTTTATATAGTACACTGTATAAGTGACACTAGAAAAAAATCTGGTGTGAATCACTCACACATCTTTCTCTTGCCAATGCAAGTAATTAACAATATAACCTAACATTAGAAATAAACATACAACTAACCTCAAAAAACATAATATTATTTTAATCATGAGTGAAAGACGTAAAGTAAAAATCAACCTGATAATTATTATAATTTATAATAATAATATTTAATAGATAATAATTTATTGGGGTTCAGCTAAAAAATACGGAAAATCACTCTTTCACGCTAAACTAGGCTCTGTAGAGAAAATGCTTTAAATAAAAGTTGCAGAACTTTTAATTTCCTAAAAATTTGATTATATATTTTTCTACCGTAAAATTCATCTTAAGCCTGAGGTCTTAAAAAAATCGATTTTTTACAAATTTTCGTGAGTAAAAAAAATAAATCGCTAAATACCGCTAAAATAAGCGTTATACAAAAACATAATACAAATAAAAGTTGCAGAATTTTAAATTGTCTACAATTTTTATAATGCACATTTTTGCACTAAAATTCATATTAAAGCCGTAATGTTAAAAATCAATTTTTTTACGTAAAAACAGCCTCACCAAGAATTTCAACAAATATGGCGCCTACCCTATTTTCTAGAGCATTAAAAATTTAATAAACCAGGTGATTTTTAAAAAAATCGTAGGACCAGTTTTTGAGAAAATCACAAAAAAGCGAAAAATTACACGAACAAACTAATACTTCCGGTTGACCGATTTTGATGAAAATGTTCGTGTCGCGTCCGGTAGTGGTATGTAACTTAAGTTTCAAGTTTCAAAATCGTACGATGTTCCGTTCTTGAAATATTCTGTATACACACAAACACACATACACACAGACACACACGAACACACAGACCAATCGCTAAAAACATGTTTTTTGGTTTCAGGGGGTTTATGTGTAGATCTGGTAAGGTGTGGATTTATTAAAATCGACATGAAAACAATACTTTCCTTATTATTATATATTCATATAGGCAAGAGAAAGTAAAAATTACTGATTTTTCGTATTTTTAAGTCGAACACAGGTTGGTTTTCATAACGCGTCATTCACTTATGATTTAAATTATGTAACGATTTTCATATTATTAGGTACTTATTTGTTTATTTTTGATATAAAATAGATTTCTAAAAATCGACCTAAAACAATACTTTCATCTCTATTTTGTTCATACAGGGCACGAGAAATCAAAAAAAATCTGGTGTGAAACACTCACACAACTTTCTCTTGGCAATGCAAATAATTAACAATAAACCTAACATTAGTAATAAAACATTACAAATAAACAAAAAAACTAACCTCAAAAACCTGAGTGAAAGACGCAAAATTAAAATCGACCTCAGTTTGGCTTTCACGCTATACTAGGCTCTGTAGAGAAAAATGCTCCAAATAAAAGTTATACAGCATTTAATTTCCTATAAATTTGATTATATATACACTTTTGTCGTCAAATTCATACTAAGACCGAAATCTTGAAAAAATTATTTTTCTCACGTTTTCGTGAGAAAAAAACCTAAAATCGCTAATTACCGCTAAACTACGCGTTATACAAAAAATATGTTTGAAATAAAAGTTTCAGGATTTTACATTTTTTACAACTTATATTATATAATTTTTTGCGCTAAAATGCATATTACAGCGGTAATCTTATAAAAACAATTTTTTACATGAAAACAGCCTCACCAAGAATTTCAGTAAACATGGCGCCTACCCTATCATGTGGAGCATAAAAAATTTAGTAAAGCAGGCGATTTTTAAAAAAAATCGCAGGACCAGTTTTTGAGAAAATCGCAAAAAAGTGAAAAATTACACGAACAAACTAATACTTCCGGATGACCGATTTTGATGAAAATGTTCGTGTCGGGTCCGGTAGTAATATGTAACTTAAGTTTTAAGTTTCAAGTTCGTACGATGTACCGTTCTTGAGATATTTTGTAAACACACACAGACACAGATCGATCGCTAAAAACATGTTTTTTGGGTTCAGGGGGTCTTAAAACGTGTAGATTCGATGAAAACTTGATTTCTTAAAATGGACATGAAAACAATACTTTCCTTCCTATATATTCATATAGGCAAGAGAAAGTAAAAATTACTGATTTTTCGTATTTTTAATTCGAACACAGGTTGATTTTCATAACGCGTCATTCACTTATGATTTAAATTATGTAACGTTATTCATATTAGTAGGTACTGGTTTGTTTATTTTTGATATAAAATAGATTTCTAAAAATCGACCTAAAACAATACTTTCATCTCTATTTTGTTTATACAGGGCAAGAAAATTAAAAATATGTTAAACTAAAGCTATATAAGAATATTAAGAAGCGACATAATTAAATAACTAAAGAATACAAACAGTATAATTATTTTGTTTTTAATAATATAAAACTAACCTGTTTTAAATTACGTAATTTTCATTTTTAATAAATAAATAATTCCACTTCAATAAACACACCGGAATAATTTATAATAAAACAAAAACCATAGTAGTAAAAAAAAAACATAAGCCCGATACAAAATAAATTAACGTACTCGCGCTGCGCAAATAAATTAAACTGGCTAAAGAAACACGATTTTTGATAGAGTTGATGTCAGTAGATAGTCAATTGTCTGAATGCGCGCGCATCACCACTTAAACCTGCATGTTTATTCATGTTTGTCACCAAAAATATAGAAAACGGAGGGGATTTTTCAACCCATAACGTACAGTATTAACTTCTGTTACTGAATACGCCAAATATATTCATTGAAGAGAAAACAAATATTATTTTATAATATAACCTTTTAATTATACAGTAATTTAATTTTTTCTTTTCATAATAAATTTCTATATATTTATCTCTTCATATATTTAATGCCGTATTTATAAAGATAAAGTATTGTATCGTGAAAAATCAATATAAGTACCAAAATGAATACTCATAACTTCCACTAGCCAAAAATCTGGTGTGAAACACTCACACGACTTTATCTTGGCATGGTAAATAATGAAAAATATTATACTCTAATATTCAAAATAAACAAAAAGAAAATAGCCGGTCGCATTGGCGCAGATGGTAATGTGCTCGCCTCTCATCATGCGGTCCTGGGTTCAAATCTCACTCAGGCACGGCATATTTTCATACGTTACAAAAAATAATTTCATCCTCATTACACACAGTTACACCCCAACGTCGTCGCTAATGACATTGATATTGATGCAACGTTAAATAAATTTAAAAAAAATAACCTGAACATAACCTAATTTTAATCATGAGTGAATGATGCAAAATGAAAACCAACCTCCTTAATAATACCGGCTTATTATTAATTTTTCACTTTTTTGCCATTTTCTCATTTTAAAAACGCCTGGTTTACTTAGTTGTTTATGCTCTACAAGATAGGGTAGACATCATGTCTGCTGAAATTCTTGGTGAGGCTGTTTCACGTAAAACCTTTTTTTTTAATATTACGGCTTTAATATGCATTTTAGCGAAAAAATTTACATCATAAAAAGAGTAGAAAATTTTAAATTCTACAACTTTTATTTCAAACATATTTTTGTATAACACTTAGTTTAGCGGTAATTAGAGATTTTCTGGTTTTTTCTAACGAAAACGTGTGAAAAATCAATTTTTTAAGATTTCGGCCTTAGTATGCATTTTAAGGCAAAAGTGTATAACTACAACTACAACTTTTATTTAGAGAATTTTTCTCTACAGAGCTTAGTTTAGTGTGAAAGAGTGATTTGCCGTATTTTTAAGCCGAACTGAGGTTGATTTTCATTTTGCGTCCTTCACTCATGATTAAATAAAGGTTATGTTTATTGAGGTTAGTTTTTTGTTTATTTCTAATGTTTTGTTACTAATGTTAGGTTTATTGTTAGGCCTAATTATTTTCATTGGCAAGAGAAAGTTGTGTGAGTGTTTCACACCAGATTTGTTTTTGTAAGCACTGGGAAATAAATAAATAAATAAATAACGGGTTAAGGTACTTTTGTGTAGATTCGCCCCTTATTACAAAAAGTGCTCATAACAGACAGGTGGAGCGACAAATTATTTACACCCAATCTGTTAGTTGCAGGGCTACAATAAATAGTTCTGTTTCTTATCACATGGTCAGCCAATTGAATGACTGAATCATTTAGGAACAGAAGAGGTAGAGGTGTAAAAGACACTCATCAGAGTTATCTTCTCTAAAATTAATGGATTTCATTATACAGCCAGACCCTGTGGTGAATGAAGTGAAGGTGTCATTTGCAGGGTGGAAAGTGAGTGCTTTTCGGAGGGCCTGACATGCTGATAAGCATACTCTTTCAACTTAGTGAGGAATGCAATAGTAAACCACCTCACTTCTCATTTTTACTTAGTAAAACCTCTAGAGGTTCAAACCAGCCTTCTGGCTGTTGACCTAACCAACAACACTATTTTAAAGAGCACACTTCAGAGATTCGATATCACGAAAAAATTTACAGAAAAATATTTTATGAAAGTATTTTTGTGTAGATTCCGCCCTTAATGTAATGATTTTTTGATTTCAGATCGAACGAAACATCATTTGATTTGTTATTATACGAAGGTTTATACCCGAGTGCGTTGGGATTCAAATACCATTTCAACAACATTCCTTCAGTTGTAATGATTACAATACCATTATACAATTCCATACAATACTCAATGGGGAATCCGATAAATCCATCATACATGACGTCATTTCTAAGTGACTACAGTGACAAAATGACATTCCTTCAGAGAGTCAGAAATACAGTTTTAGTATTTTTTGAAATATATGTTCACCAATATCACTATTACTATCACAGTGATTTAATCATGAAGAAATATTTCGGTGAAAACGCACCATCTGTTCAAGAATTGGAAAGGAGTAATAATTTGTTTTTATTGAGCGGTGATTTGTCACAAAGTTATCCGACGCCATTTCAACCGAATACTATACCGGTTGGGACGCTTCATGTCGACGACAAAGTGAAACCTTTGCCTGCTGTGAGTATAAAACTTATCTTTTACTGCTTGAGTCGCAGCTCCGTGTAGTTGTGGAATGCAGTGCGTTGTTACAGTAGTGAGAGAATGAATGAGTTTATAGTGTTTCACAGCTGATGAAGCTGTATTTGTAGTGGTAGCGTCTACTAACTAGAATAAAAACATTTATTTTTTGTTTGCGCTGTGGAGACTCCAAGAGGAGTATAGGACATGTCAGCTATATATACAGAATGATTCAAAACTATACGGCAATCTCTTGGGATCTCATTCCATAGCTAAAAATAAGAAAAGAAGTTCTTATAAACATATGCATGAAAACGCTTAGTTAGCGAGTTTCGGCTAGCGAAAAATTTCACCTACAACTCTGTACCCTCGGTGAAGTAAGGCCTTATAAAAATGTTAAAGGTAGTTACAAAGATACAAAAAAGATTGTTTCTTATGGTTTTTAATCTGAAAAATTGAATAAAATTGGTTCCAGAGCTGTAAATGCAATACTTTCAGAGATATCTTACATAAAACACAAGAATTGGTGCAAAGAAATAACACATTTTTGTGTTTAACGTAAGATTACTTCCATAAATGGTAAATAAAGGTATATTTTTTCTTAAATAAATTTGTAGAAAATTTAATTCTGAAATTTAAATTTAAATTTATATGCTATACTTTCCCCCAGGATTTACAAAAATTTATGGACGAGGCAGAAGATGGAGTGATATATTTCAGTCTTGGAAGTAACATGAAGGGAGTTAACGTACCAGTTGATATAAGAAATTCTTTTGCCAAAGCATTTGCAAAATTTCCAAAAATTAGAGTTCTTTGGAAATGGGAATCAGATGTTGAATTTCCAGGAAAACCTTCAAATGTTTTACTGAGAAAATGGTTGCCGCAACATTCAATTCTTGGTAAGATTTTTTGAGAAGATAATTTTATTTTAATATACTATGTTAATGTGATACGGAATCTCTTATCTTACATCATGTAAGCATGATGAACAATGCCTTAAAAAATGATTGTGTATTGTTTAGGTCATCAGTCCAAAGGCTGGTTTGAACCTCTAGAGCCTTCCTACTTGCTCTTCCTACTTGCCTTTCTCACCGAGGGGAAAATTATTCTTATCAGCAAGGTGGGCGTACTAAAAAGCTCCTTTCTTCCACCCTGAAAATGGCACCTTCACTTCAATCACTACAGGGTCTGGCTGTATAATGAAATTCATTACTCTCAGAGAAGATAACTCCGGCTTAGAGTGTCTTTTACATTTCAACTTCTGTTCTTAAATGCTTTAGACCAATTAATTGGGGGACCATGTAATAAGCCAGAGAACTATTTTTGTAGCCCTGAAACTAGCAGGTCAAATGTAAATAATTTAACACTCCACCTGCCTGTTTTTTTGTCATCAGTCTCTCGACTGGTTTGATGCAGTTCTCCAACCTTTCTATCTTGCGCAAGTCGTTTAATATCTACATACCTGTAACACCCTACATCTTTTGTAATTTGCTTTATATATTCTAATGTTTTCCTCCCCCTACAATTTACTCCCTCAATATTACCCTCCATTATTCCCATTATCAGCCTTGCGTGTTATGAGCACAAAAATTTACTTATAGAATAACATCGTTATTAATATTTTTACAATGAGTGGCAGACAAACAAAGATGTTTATTTATCAATATTGCAGTACAACCTCGTTTATCCGGAATAACTGGGACCAAAGACAATCCGGAAAATAAAAAATCCGGATAATATGGGTAATAAGCGAAAACAAATTCTTAAATAAGCGGACTTTTCGTTTATTACGATATAAAACTTATATTTTGTAACAAAGTTACATAGAATTGTTTAAAAGACATTAAAAAAATATAAAAATAACTTTTCACATTATATTATATCTTAACAAAGAAATTGGTCTACTGTGTTCTGTTTGAAACATGTGTGGCGTTTGAATAAAGTACGGTCACGCAAACGCTTTATCATTAATAGTTCAGCAAAAGTGAAACTACAGTAAATCTTTCCTAAACTAGACAAAAAGCATTTTCTTTTTTTTCATCTTTTGATACAGCAGTGGATCACATTAGTCAATTTCTGAGCAATCTCTTCAGGTTTTTTTTTTATTTTCCTTTATTATTCTTTCATCTGGCAGAATGATCTTCTTTGCCTTTCTGCTTCTTAAAAGATCAATTTTCTGCTTCCTCTTTTATCTACTTTTCCTTG
This sequence comes from Catonia carolina, assembly GCA_035578175.1. Taxonomy (NCBI): domain Eukaryota; kingdom Metazoa; phylum Arthropoda; class Insecta; order Hemiptera; family Achilidae; genus Catonia; species Catonia carolina. The sequence continues at coordinate 2,997,383 of JAQMRL010000019.1, read as the reverse complement.
GAATCTAATAATATTTTTATCTTTTAATAGTTTCAGCTGTTCGGTCTTATTTTCTAGATCTTCTGCTTTTTTTCTGGTAGAGTTTTCTGATCATTTGGTTTATGATTTAATCTTCAGATGTTCTGATTATATGTCCAAAAGTATTAAAGGGTTAACCCTTTATTGCATGGTGTAGCTCAGAAGCAACATTAACTTAATGATTCTAGCTCATTCTGGTAGCCTTATTTTGAAGTTGTATGCGTTAATAACAAGCTACATTAAGGAATATGCGACTACCTACAATCATCTGTTTGACTTTTTTCTGTTTACTCGTAAAAGTTACTCATGCAACTAAGTTGCATGGCAACGCTCGCCCTCATACAGCTCAAATAAACTTTTGGCCAAGTTTAAATTGGACGTTTTCGATCATCCCACATATAGCCCGGACTTGGCTCCTAGTGACTTTCACCTGTTCCCGAACATAAAGCTGTGGCTTGCATCTCAGCGGTTCGCCAATGACGAAGAGCTTTAAAACGCCGTGAATGGTTGGCTACATTCACAGAAGGCAGATTTTTATGCAGAGGGTATTTCAAAGACTGTTCCAAGGTACGACAAGTGCTTGAATCTGTTTGGCGACTATGTCGAAAAATAGAGAAAAAATGTAGTTTTAATACGTATATAATAAAGTTTTTGTATCTTCACTCGTTTACTTTTTATTTCAAAACGGAGGTTACTTTATGGATAACCCTCGTATGTGAACATTAAATAAAGAAAAATGATCACAAATTTGATCCGGATCAACGAAGTTATACTGAACTTTCAATGAGCACTAGTCATGAATGGAAGTTGAAGAACGCGAAACCTAACCAATTTTTAATTCTAAAATGAACGTCTAACAATGAAACATTGTCTATAAAAAAACAATTCTTTATTGTTTCAGCACATCCCAACCTACGTTTATTTATAACACAGGGTGGACAACAAAGTAGACAAGAAGTAATCCATTATGCAGTTCCCACACTAACGGTACCATTATTTTGGGATCAGCCGTGGAATGGTAAAAAATTAGAAGCCGAAGGTGCCGGACTCGTTTTAGAGTTTTATGACGTCACTTATGAGACACTTTATGAAAAATTAAAGTTATTATTAACAGATAGCAGGTAATAAAGTGATAACTAAAAATATTTAGTGTTAAGATTTATATTAAGATATAAATGTGGCTCAGTCAGCTTAGTGGCTCAATCAGTATAAATGTGGCTTAGTGGCTCAGTCAGTATAAATGTGGCTTAGTGGCTCAATCAGTATAAATGTGACTTAGTGGCTCAGTCAGTATAAATGTGGCTTAGTGGCTCAGTTAGTATAAATGTGACTTAGTGGCTCAGTCAGTATAAATGTGGCTTAGTGGCTCAGTCAGTATAATGTGGCTTAGTGGCTCAGTCAGTATAAATGATGTGGCTTAGTGGCTCAGTCAGTATAAATGATGTGGCTTAGTGGCTCAGTCAGTATAAATGTGGCTTAGTGGCTCAGTCAGTATAAATGATGTGGCTTAGTGGCTCAGTCAGTATAAATGTGGCTTAGTGGCTCAGTCAGTATAAATGTGGATTAGTGGCTCAGTCAGTATAAATGATGTGGCTTAGTGGCTCAGTCAGTAGCAGTGAGCTGTGATGTTAAAACATGATTCAAATTTTAATGCACAAAACCTGGATCATCTTAACACACGTGGAGATAATCCCTGCGAGACACCAGGAACTCTCCGACTCGGAAGTAATCTTCCAGTCAGTTGCATGTCGTCCGTAGCCAGCGGCAGCATACAGAAACTGTGACGTATAGGAAAGAGGCTTTATGAATTTTCTTGGTATTATTGTGGTGGTAGGGCGGCTGTTTTGTTGTGTTCTGTGGGAGATTGATCTTGAGGGGTGGTTCAGAAGTGGGTACCCATTAAGAAACCACAGCTCCAGAAAATTCGTGATACCCCTTGGCACCATGTTCATACGTAGCTGATTTTCGGAGACGAAGGTTCCTGGTTCAAATCCTAGTAAAGGTAGTTACTTTTATACGGATTTGAATGCTAGACAGTGGCTGCCGGTGTACTTTGATGGTTGGGGTTCAATTAACCATACTCTCTCAGGAGTGGTCGACCTGGGTCAGTACAAGACTACACCTCATGTACACGTCATACACATCATCCTCATCTCATTGGGTCATGGGGTTGCTTATTGTTCTCAATTGAACAGATTGCAACGTACACATATTAGGAATAAAAAAATAAAATAAAAAACAAGTTGACCACAGAAGTGCGCTAGCGCACCCACTGGCTATTTTTGGAAGTAAGGATGTGGATTGTTTTGAAAATAACTTCAGAATTTGTTTAAACATTTTCATTGGGTATGGCTCATTTTGATGCAGATAATCCTATTTACTATACTCATAACATTGAAAACTTGTAAAAAAGAACAAAAACAAAAAAAAACACTTTTGGATGTGGCTTTTGATACTAGACCCCTCATATTTGGCTGACCATATGATAAGAAACACATTTATGTTTTGTTGCCGTGGAAATAGCAGATCGAGTGTAAATAATTTAACACTCCACCTGCCTGTTATGGACACACTTTTCCCATAGGAATATAATAATAAATAAGGTTTAATTTTTTTTTAATTTCAGCTTTAAAGAAAATATGATTCGATTATCAAACATATCGAAAGACAAACCGATTGAGAACAAAGATTTAGCTGCATGGTGGGTGGAATACGTGATAAGACACAAGGGAGCGCCACATTTGAGGCCAGCCGTACAAGATTTAAAATGGTACCAATACACGCTACTAGATGTCGCTGCCTTCTTATTATCTGTGATATTTATAACTTTGTACATAATTTATTTTATTATTAAGAGAATTTTAACGAAATTTCTTAATGGTAAGCAGAAAAAATTGAAATCTACATAAAAATAAAATACTTTTTTTTATAATACAATTATATGTCTTTCATGTTTTCCTGAAAAAGTTCAAATCTGTAGGCTATGTCATCCTAAACGGTTTTTTTAACAGTGTATGTAATTCTTTTGCAATCAGTTTTTTATAAATGTAATTATAAACTTTAAGGGGAGATTGCACGACAGTTTTAACTCAAAATTTAGATTTTTCGGTTTTTATATTTTTCAACAGTTTAGGCCGAGATCTATCTGAAAAAACTTTAATTACGCCAAAAAAGTATTTTTTATGATAAAATTAAGTTTTTATCAGGTTTACAGAGAAAAATTATCATGTTAAGAAGAAATAATATTTTTTCATAATTTTATATTGCTCGTTTTAGTGCAAAGAGAATTTTATTTTTTAAAATATCTGCATCACGGTTTTTAATATTCTTAGCTGTTGGTTCAGCTTTCTAAACGACTGTTGATGGGAAATTTACTTGTTTGTGTACATATTGTTTTTGATTTGTGCCTTCTTGTTTCTTACCTTTTCCCGTAAATTTAGATTTTGAACACTAAGATACATTTTTCTCAGAAACCAATAAACCTACCAGACTGAAATTTTTACCAGTTAATTATCTTGTATATACACATGTATGCCCAAAACGGGCAGGTGGAGTGTTATTTTAATTGCACTCTATATGTTTGGTCCAGGGCTAAAAAAAATAGTTCTGTTTCTTATCACATAGTCAGCCACTTATATGACTGAACTATTTAAGAACAGAAGAGGTAGAGGTGTAAAAGACACTAGTCAGAGTTATCTCCTCTGAGAGTAATGAATTTCACTATACAGCCAGACCCTGTGGTGAATGATGTGAAGGTGTCATTTGCAGGGTGGAAAGTGAGTGCTTTTCGGAGGGCTTGGCATGCTGATAAGCATACTCTTTCAACTCAGTGAGTGTTGGCAATGGTAAACCACCTTACTCCTCGTTTTTACTTAGTAAAACCTCTAGAGGTTCAAACCAGCCTCTACAGGCTGTTCACCTAAACAACAATACACATATACCGATATTTTTTTTGGAGCTTCCTCAGAAGCTCCAAAAATTAGTAATACACGTAGAAAACAATTTATAAAAATTTTATGTTATTCGTAATTTAAAAAAATTGGTATGGTCTTAAGATTAAATTGAAAAAAATGTCAGTAGCTCGAAAAGAAACCCGACACCTATAGTGTGTAAAGTTTCAATTTCCTATTTTTTACTAATCCTATGAAAAATGAACCTAAAAATTTCAAATTTCAAATAGCGGGATACAAAGTACAGTCTCCCCTTAAGCAAAGATGAGAAAAACTTAAAAATACATATTTTTTACTTTCTCTTCTCCTATATAATACGATACATAATACATAATACTCGCACATAAGGAAGTTTTACGTAAATTTTTGCAATTAAGCTTTCAGAAGACACAGGTTTTCTAATTCCTTGAACCCAAAAACACGTTTTACCAATAAGTCAGTGTATGGTTGCCAACAAAATATCTCAAGATTGGAGTAGCGTACAAAGTTGAAACTTGGAACCTAAGTTAGATACCCTAAGTAAGGGAACACCCGAAACGATTATTTCATCAAAATTCGTCAACAAATGTAGCTAGTAGTTTATTGGTACCTATAATTTTAACTTTTTTTAGATTTTCTCAAAAACAGCTCATACGATTTCGTTTGAAATCGTCTCATTTACTGAACGTTTTGTGCCTATATTATTGAGTAACGTTATTTTGCATTGAAAATAGTTACCGATATTTACTTTACTTACTTTACTGTATTCGGCTCTACAGCCCTGGGTGAACTTTGGCCTCCTCTAGGCCTACATGTCGCCTCCAGATATCGCGTTCCTGGGCCCTCCTCCGCCAGTTTCACACTCTCAGCCTACGAAGATCATCCACCACGTCGTTCAGCCATCTTCTCCTTGGTCGTCCTCTTCCTCTTGTTCCAATCATCATTTCATCCATCATTCGCAATGGGCCTCTCTCCTCACCCATTCTCACTACATGTCCCAACCATTCAATTCGTCTTGCCTTTATGGAACGTACTATATTTTCTCTTCCAATTGCTTCGTCAATCTCATTATTACACCTAGCTCTCCAGTTTCCTCCATCACATATTGGTCCCCATATCCTTCTGAACATCATTCTTTCAAACGACCTCAACGCTCTCTCATCCTTACTCAAAATTATCCACGTTTCAGCACCATACGTCACGTCGATATTTACTTTAGTTGTATTAAAAGAAAGATCAATTAAAATTTCGAATAGATTTTTCAACAGTTGAAATAGTTTTTCATTAAATATAATAGTAAATTCATGGGGAAGTTAAATATTTGAATATTAGAAATTAATAGAAAAAAAACCGTTTAGATAATAAATATAATGGTGGTTTTCAAATGTCAAAACGATTTCACTAATATTATGGCGCATCGGAATACCGTGTGGTTGTGTTAATGTATTAGTGTTCATATATTGGAACGAGTAATACACATCAGACAGAGGAACGGTCCTATTTCAAAATTAACCATATCGAAAAGGTTCCTCTTATCGGTTCATTTCACAATCGTTTGCTTGCTTTGACAACAAACCCTTTCCCTTAATCGGGGTCGTTATTCCTAAAATACACCTCATACTCTAACTGACTGCACATGCGCAATACGTACGTTCAGGCTGTTCATTTAGTCATGCAAGTAGTCAATGTAAACAGAGTGGAACTACTTCAACTCTTTTATTTTAGTTCAACAAAAGTGTTTATTAATTAAAACCTTTCCCTATACGTTACCCTTTATAAATTCTTACCCTATATTATGCCCTTACCCTGTATGAATATAGCCCATATGGAAGGAAAGTATTGTTTTCATGTCGATTTTTCGGAATCCAGTTTTCATCAAAAATAAAATTGTTTTTAGCCACCTGAATCCAAAAAATATGTTTTATCAATTGGTCCAAGTGTATGTACGATCAAAATATTTCAAAAATGGAATGTCGTACAAAGGTGAAACATGGAACTTAAATTAGGTATCCCAAGGGGTACGACACGAACATTTTCATTAAAATCGGTTAATCGAACGTAGTAGTTCCAAACAATTTTTCATTTTACTTGCTCTTGCCTACATGAATATATAGGAAAGAGAGTATTGTTGTCATGTCGATTTTAACAAATCCACTCTTCACCGGATCTACACGTTTTCAGACCGTCTGAATCCAAAAAATATGTTTTAAGCGATTGGTCAGTGTGTGTGTGTGTTTGTGTCTGTGCGTGTTTTGCAATGTACCGTGACATTTTCATCAAAATCGGTCAACCGGAAGTAGTAGTTTATTCATGTAATTTTTCACTTTTTTGCGATTTTCTCAAAAACTGGTCCTACGATTTTTTTAAAAATCGCCTGGTTTACTAAGTTTTTATGCTTTACAAGATAGGGTGGGCGCCATGTTTGCTGAAATTCTTGGTGAGGCGTTTACATGTAAAAAATATTTGTTTTAGAGTACGGCTTTAATACACATTTTACTGCAAAAACTTATGTAATAAAAGTTGTAGATAATTTAAAATCCTACAACTTTTATTTCAAACTGTTTTTTGTACAACGCTTAGTTTAGCGATAAAAAGCGATTTTCTGTTTTTTTTCTCACGAAAACGTGTGAAAAATCGATTTTTTTAAAGATTTTGGCCTTAGTATGCATTTACCGACAAAAGTGTACGTAATCAAATGTACAGGAAATTAAAAGATCTAGGCTACATCTTTCATTCAAAGCATTTTTCTCTACAGAGCCTAGTTTAGCGTGAAAAAGTGACTTTCCGTATTTTTAAGCCAAACTGAGGTCGATTTTCATTTTCCGTCTTCTTTCACTCATGATTAAAATTAGGTTATGTTTATTGAGGTTAGTTTTTTGTTTATTTCTGATGTTTTAATACTAATGTTTGGATATATTGGTCATTATTTGCATTGGCAAGAGAAAGTTGTGAGTGTTTCTCACCAGATTTTGTGGTATTAAATTTATTCAAGTACAGCCTAACTAATATTGTTCAAATAAACAGCCCATCAAAATGTAAAATGAACTCATCCCCTACAATACAGATACCGTTGTTTAACACGAATTATAAATTGGGTAACTACCCTACCGATATCACCTTTGTAAAACAACTACCATACTGTCAGCCTGTCTATATGGCCGTCCGTTTGTTTCATTGTGGATTAGCGAAGCCTCTATTCACGGTAATCATGTTATCATTCCACACGCCATTCATTTAAAATAAGTCCAGCCTCTCTTAGTTTGCTCCTAAAGTAAACAAATAATGACGTCACTGAGCATGCGCATTATATCAAAATGTGTACACGCTGATTAAAAATTAACAACAAAATACTTTCAAAAGTATTTAAATACAAAATACTTTTAAAAGCATTTTTTTAAATAAAATTTTTAGGTCTACATCATATCATGACTGATGTTTTGACTACTTTAAGTACTTTTAATTTAAAAAATAGTTAACTTAATAGGAATACGACATCCGTAAAGTCGCAGACTCTAGCGTGAACCCTGTAGTAAGTGGCTTTTGTTTGTTGACAGTAGGAGCAACTAAGAACGGCTGATCTGCAGATGCATTTTACTACATTTGTTTTCAAATCTTATATAGTATAATAATTATTACCTTCTCCTGTTTTAAATTATTATGTAGGGAACGAATATTTTGTTTCATGTCAATTTTTGGGTAGCTATAGAGTTTTTATTGAAAATACACGTTTTCAGACCCTTTAAACCAAAAAATACACGTTTTCCAAAATCTAGTTTTTACCGGATGTACACGTTTTCAGACCCCTGAACCCAAACAAACATGTTTTTAGCAATTTGCCTGTGTGTGTCGGTGTGTCTGCCTGTGTGTGTTTGCACAAAATATCTCAAGAATGGGAGGTCGTACGATTTTGAAACTTAAAACTTAAGTCAAATTCCACTAGAGAACCCGACATGAACATTTTCATCAAAATTGGTCAACCAAAAGTAGTAGATTATTCGTTTCATTTTCACTTTTTTGCGATTTTTTCAAAAACGGTTCATACTATTTTCCTTAAAGTCGCCTTATTTACTAAATTTTACATGCTCTACAAGATAGGGTAGGCGCCATGTCTGCTGAATTTCTTAGAAAGGCTGTTTTCTCATAAAAATATTTTTTTTAAGTTTGCGGCCTTAATATGCATTTAAGCGCAGTAGTGTATGATAAAAGTTGTAGAGAATTTAAATTTCTACAACTTTTATTCCAAAATTTTTATTTTGTAAAGCTTAGTTTAGCTGTAATTAGCGATTTTCAGTTTTTTTCTTACGAAAACGTGTAAACAATCGATTTTGTTTTACGATTTCAGCCTTAGTATGCATTTTACGACAAAAGTGTATAATTAAATTTATAGAAAATTAAAAGATCTAGAACTTTTATTTAAAATATTTTTCTCTGCAGAGTTTAGCGTGAAAGAGTGATTTTCCTTATTTTTAAGCCAGACTGAGGTTGTTTTTCATTTTGCGTCTTTCACTCATGATTAAAATTAGCTTATTTTGATTGAGGTTAGTTTTTTGTTTATTTCTCAAGTTTTATTACTTATGGTAGGCTATATTTTTCATCATTTGCATTGGCAAGAGAAAGTTGTGTGAGTGTTACACAACAGATTTTTCAAATTAAAGTTGAAGAAACTAAGTAAGTTTAAAAACTTACAACTTTTATTTCACAAATTTCAAAATATTTCGTACAACGCTTAGGTTAGCAACAAAATTAGTGATTTTCTGGTTGTTTTTACAGCAAAATCTACAAAACTTGAATTAATAAACATTTTTCACTACACAGCCTAGTTTAAAGCCAATTGCTAATATTTTCCGGATACTTAAGTTCCAGGAAATTTGATTTTCATTTTTCGTCTTTCACTCATGGTTAAAATTTGGTAACATTTTTTATTTTACATTGTTTGCTCTAGATTAAAAATAGGTTTATTGTTTATTATCTACATTGCCAAGTGAAAGTCGCGTGGTGAGTGTTTCACACCAGATTTTTTGTGATATAGAATGTTTACAAAATTATAGTACGAGGGTTATCCAGAAAATAACCTCCGTTTTGAAATAAAAAATAAAAACAAGTGAAGATACAAAAACTTTATTACATACATATGAAAACTACAGTTTTTCTTTATTTTTCGACATAGTCGCCAAACAGATTCAAGCACTTGTCGTACCTTGGAACAGTCTTTGAAATATCCTCTGCATAAAAATGCAGATTTTTACATCATGATTCACAGGCGGCAGCGCCTGTGAATGTAGCCAACCATTCACGGCGTTTTGAAGCTCTTCGTCATTGGCGAACCGCTGAGATGCAAGCCACCGCTTCATGTTCGGGAACAGGTGATAGTCACTAGGAGCCAAGTCCGGGCTGTATGGAGAATGATCGAAAACGTCCCATTTAAACTTGGCGAAAAGTTCATTTGTTCTTCGAGCTGTATGAGGGTGAGAAAACAAATGAACTTTTGGCCAAGTTTAAATGGAACGTTTTTGATCATCCCCCATACAGCCCGGACTTGGCTCCTAGTGACTTTCACTTGTTCCCGAACATGAAGCGGTGGCTTGCATCTCAGCGGTTCGCCAAAGACGAAGAGCTTCAAAACGCCGTGAATGGTTGGCTACATTCACAGGCGGCAGATTTTTATGCAGAGGGTATTTAAAAGACTGTTCAAAGGTACGACAAGTGCTTAAATCTGTTTGACGACTACATCGAAAATAGAGAAAAACTGTAGTTTTAATAGGTACTGTACGCGTGCCAGCTCATGATCTCTGTCGCCTGGGGAAGTGGGGCGGGTAGCGTAATAGAATGTGAGTAATATATTCGTCTTATCGTGCAGTACAAAAACATTTAGTCATCGTGTAAATATTATTATTATGTCTATGTATTAATTTATTATAGGCCTACTTATTATTGCTTTTCACAACGGATACACGTGTCACAATATACAGTTGTATATTTTGTGCTTGTGCGTCTCGGATGTGTTAATCATTATTCATGATTTTTGATCACTAAAGTGATTTTTATTTTGAAATTTAAAGTGTGTTAACGTGCCAAAAGTTATTAGTTTTGTGTGTTTTGTGTTAGGTAAATTTCAACGTGTATTTTTCATATCTTTTGTTTTATTTTAATATGTCTTTTCGGAAAAATAAAGCGGTAATTTATTCGGAAGTGCGACAAATTATTACATCAGTTATAAAAAATTGTGATGAGGAATCGCGTAAAGGAGCGTACCTGCATCCCGTTAAAAATAGGCTACTAAATTAATGTTATTTTATATTTTTTAGTTTCCTTATTTTCTATGCTACGTACATATTTTAATTCCTGAGGACTGCAAAACAATGAAAGAAAAGTAAAAGAGTTACTATATTATAGAATAAATTGAAATAATAAAACAAAAGGTTACTTTATAATGACAAGAACATTATGATAAATGTTTTTTTTATGAATAGTATAATCTTTCACTGCATGCCGTAACAGAAATTCCTCACACGGATCACGAGCTGACGCGCTTATAGTATATAATAAAGTTTTTATATCTTCACTCGTTTACTTTTTATTTCAACGGAGGTTATTTTCTGGATAACCCTCGAATGTTAATTTATTGAGATATTTGTCCATTTGTAATTAGAGGAGTCGATTCGATTATGTAGGCTAATGGGAAAGAGCAATATGAATTTGCGGTTTTTGCTCATTCGTGATGATACCATTACATACAGACTAAACATCCGAAACAATGTTTTGTCTGTAATCAAAATTATTATCACTTGAAAATTTATTAAATAAAATGTAATTTAATGTTTCCACGTATGTATGTTAATTAAAATGAGCTGTCATCATTTCTAAGGGTATAGAACGGACCGAAAACAACAGTACAAATTGTATAGTGTATCAAAAACAACTAAATTTTACTTTCTCTTGTCTGTATGAATAAGAAATATTGAAAATTAGGCGATTTAAAAAAAAATCTTAGAGGCCAATTTTGAGAAAAACTCAGGAAAGTAAAAAATTACACGAATAAACTCCTACTTCCGGTTCACTGATTTTGATGAAAATGTTCGTGTCGGGTCCTCTAGCAGTACCTAACTTAAGTTTCAATTTTCAACTTTGCACGATGTTCTGTTCTTGAGATACTTTGTTCACATACACACAAAGACCAACCGCTAAAAACATGTTTTGTTGGGTTCAGGGGGTCTGAAAACGTGTATACCCAGTGAAAACTCGATTTCGAAAAATCTACATGAAAACAATACTTTCATTCCTATATACATATAAGTAAGAGAAAGTAAAAATTAAATACACCTCCCCTGTGTTGTTTGAGAATTCGTGCACCCAACTTACATGACATCAAAAGAAATATTTTAAACGCTTTTTTATTTAACTTACTCATGGATCCATAAAATCTTGCAACTTAAAATTTTAATACTTCTACCGTATCAATATGAATGAAACTTTGCACACTTGTTTATCTTCGATGACAATACGCTGTCATAAAAAAAAATTTACAAAAAAAATTTTTTTAAACGCTTTTATTACTAAAAAATAACTTACTCTTGGATCCATCAAATCTGGCAACTTAAAATTTTAATACTTCTACCGTATCATTATGAATCAAACTTTGCACACTTGTTTATCTTCGATGACAATAGGTGTTTGTAAAAAAAAATTACAAAAAAATTTCAAAAAAAATTTTAAAAATTTAAAAAACGCTTTAATTTAACAATTACTTAAAAAAAGTAACTAAAAATAAAAAAATAAAAAAAATTAACAAAAAAAAGTTACAAAAAAAAACAGAAAAAATTATATAAAAAAAATAAAAAAATTTTTTTTAAGAAACGCTATTATTTAACAATGATTCAAATAAAAAATGAACTAAAAAGAAAAAATAAAAAAAATTACAAAAAAAATTACAGACGTTACTGTTACAAATAAAAGCGTGGCGCATTTTATTGTAAAATATTCGTTGTATAAAAATGCGCCACGCTTTTATTTGTAACAGTAATGTCTGTAATTTTTTTTGTAATTTTTTTTATTTTTTATTTTTAGTTCATTTTTTATTTGAATCATTGTTAAATAATAGCGTTTCTTAAAAAAAATTTTTTTATTTTTTTTTATTTTTTTTATATAATTTTTTTTCTGTTTTTTTTTGTAATTTTTTTTGTTAATTTTTTTTTATTTTTAGTTACTTTTTTTAAGTAATTGTTAAATTAAAGCGTTTTTTAAATTTTTAAAATTTTTTTTGAAAAAAAATTTTTTTTGTATGTGTTCATAACTTATATATGGTAAATATAGAATTAGAATTTTCTAGAAAGAATATTCTTTGAACGATCACAAAACTTTTCCGCTCTGTAGTTTAGAAAATAAATTTATAGGTACAGTAAAATATAGGTTAGGAGGATACATTGATTAATAATGGTCGTTCTACCCCTATCTAAGTGTGTTAGTAAACAAACCACAGATCGTAACAAGTTGCGCTACCTATCGGATAATGTCTTAACTAAAATAAACGGTTTGAGAAGACACTGCCATCTGGTGAGATTTAAGTGAACTACTACAGAACCGTTTCAAAATATGATTGCATCAACTAAATGAAGTATTTTTGTAATATATTTTATTTACATTTTTACCTCCAAAATAAGACAGGAAAATATTGTATTTTAATCATGAAAATATTAATATATTTTTAACTTTAAAGTATATTTACGATTTTATGACCACCACAAGCCAAAAATTCCGATTGTTTTTTTTTATAATATTTTGCACTATATTAAAAAAATGATGTGCTAAACCTAAAAAAAATTGTGTTTTTGTATCAGATTTTTACTTCTTCTTGCATGTGTGCGTGTGAACATTAGGAAGAAAAACATTAAAAATGTTAAAACAAATAAAAAACCTAGGCTTACTAAACCATAACCTAATTTTAATTTATGAGTGTAAAACAAATCTTGTTATGATGCAAAATGAAAACCAACTGTAATTTGACAAAATAATACAAAAAAATCACGCTTTTACGCTAAACTAGCCTTTGTAGAGAAAAATGCTACATATAAATTTGTAGATCTTTTAATTTTCAACAAATTTGGTTATATACACTTTTGTCGTAAAATGTGTACTAAGGCTTAAATCTTAAAAAATCCATTTTTTACAGATTTTCATGAAAAGACCAACAGAAAATCACTAATTGCCCGATAAACTAAGTGTTATACAAAATAATATTTGGAATAAAAATTGTAATTGTTAAAATTATAATAAAAGTTGTGGAAAATAGCACTTTCTGTGCACCGTACATTACAATAATTTCAATTCATAATAATTCACAGCCGGGTTTGGCTGTTCAAAGGCATTTATTACTACTTTCAGAGGACATAACTTTGGTTAGAAGATCAATCAGGAATTCAATTAATTTTAAATATTACCTGATTTAATAATAAACAAATCTTAGAATACTTACATTTTTGTGTGATTACAATGATTTTAAGTACGGAAAGATTAATAATTTGTCCATTGCTTACCTAAAACAAAATGATAAAAAAATAAACATAAATATCGTAGGATGAATTTTATGACATTTTAATTTATACAGTCAAACTTCTGAAAAACGGACACTCGCGGAACAAAAAAATTTGTCCGCTATTAAGAAGTGTCCGCTCATGAGATATATGTGTACTACACAAATTTTCTGTATTTACATTGTTGTTGTTGTTGTTTTTGTTGTTGTTTAGGTCATCAGCCGAAAGGCTGGTTTGAACCTGTAGAGGTTTTACTAAGTAAAACGAGGAGTGAGGTGGTTTACCAATGCCACAACTCACTGAGTGGAAAATTACGCCTATCAGCATGCCGGGCCCTCTGAAAAGCACATATTTTCCACTCTGCAAGTGACACCTTCATTTCATTCACCACAGGGTCTGGCTGTATAATAAAATTCATTACTTCCAGAGGAGATAACTCTGATTAGTGTCACAGTACACCTCTACCTCTTCTGTTCTTAAATGATTCAGTCATTTAATTGGCTGACCATGTGATAAGAAACAGAACTATTTATTTTAGCACTGCAACAAACAGATTGAGAGTAAATAATTTCACACTTCACCTGTCTGTTATGGGCAGGTATTTACATTATGTATTGCGTAATGTAACGTATTTAACAAGAATATAATATGAAATACACACTATGTACGTTTACTCAATGAAAAAAATTATTTTATACATAAGTTTGTAGTATATAGTACATGTACATAAAATTACCAAAAAAGAAACGTATTGTGACACTTATCGCTAAGGCCCGTTTCGGGATCTAGGTAATTAATTAATTAATACACTAATGTTTACAATTACAAATATAGGGTGATTCAAAAAGAGCGTCGGTTTTGATATATCAAATTAAGAGATTTATTTTATTGAAAAACTGAAAATAAATACCTCAACAAGTTCATCTTACCTTCCGATTTCATGTATGAAAAATGATGTCATGCATGTGTCCTCCTCTACTGCGCTGGCACGCATCAACTCTGTCCATGAAATTGGATATTACTGCACGACAAGTTTCGACTTCCATTTGCCCGATAACCCGTCGAATTTCCTCCTTCAAGTCATTGATGTTTCGAGGTTTATTGGCATACACCAATGACTTCAGATGACTCCAAACATGAAAGTCACAAGGCGTCAAGTGACACGACCTTGGTGGCCATTGATGGTCGGAATTGCGAGAAATGATGCGATCCTGGAACCGTTCACGGAGCAACAACATTGTTTCTCGTGCAGCAACTGAATTTTATACGGGTGATATTGGAGATCGTACCGAAGAATTCTCCGTACAGAAGAACATCGTAAACCCAATTGTTGAGAACGGCGACGTATTGATTTTGCTGGGCTAATAGCCACACTGTCACGAACCAACGCAACGTTCTGCTCAGTTCGGCCAGAACGACGACGTCCAGAACTTTTAAGGTCGACTGTTGAACCCGTCTCAAAAAACTTTTTCATGAGCCTGCGAACTGTTGATTCATTCGGTGCTTCATTACGTCCTAGAGTACCGCGAAGTCGCCTGACAGTAGCCGCATAACTCTCTCCACTCTGGTAAAATGTTTTGACGATTAACACTCGTTGTGCAATAGTAAAATTCTCCATGGTTAGACAGACTGCGAGAGTATTACACTGCGAACAAGAGAAACTACAACTGAATCGTCAATCGGAATGTTCTGCGAAATAGAAATGAGGTCTAACAATGTTGTCAACCGATAAACAAAAATTTACCAGCCGTTTAAAAACCGGCGCTCTTTTTGAATCACCCGCTTTTTATTACACTAAAAGATTTACAAAATAAATAATAAACTAATTATAATGAAGTAATACAATAAATAACTTAATAATTTACTTAAAATAAATAATAATTAATAAATAACTTAATAATTTACTTAGCACTACTTACAATCAATTTTATAAATTACACGTACAAAATGAAACTGAATATACAAAAACTGAATTTAATGCACCTACACAATAACTTTACACAATACACACACACAAAGACAGTATAACAATTCTTCGGAACCGTTAACCTGATATAACGCCCGATAGTCACTCATCAAAGATCAAAGGAATACTAACTCACTGACCGCCTCGGAAGTCTCTTTATATAGTTAATCAAAAAAGAATCTTCCCGAAAGACAACGAAATTCGATACAAATAATAAAGTACAAAAAACCCTTTATAAATGAGTGCTAGAAAAATCTCTTGTAAACATGTCAACAATAGATCTATTGTAAATAGAAAGTGTAATCAACCGGCCCTTTCTTAAATAGTTCTACAACAATAACCCGACCTTCTCATACACCTTTTATGAATAGGCATACTTTTATTGTTACTATTGTCCTATTGTTACTTTTTCACTCTATTATCTACTCTCTACCATTTTACTAGAAATTTTGCGAACCATGCCCTTCTTCGATATTGTCACAATATTATCTAATATGTAATATAAAAAAATCTGGTGTGAAACACTCACACGACTTTCTCTTGCCAATGCAAATAATTAACAATAAACCTAACAACAATAATAAAACATTAAAAATAAACAAAAAACTAGCCTCAATAAACATAACCTAATTTTAATCATATATGAAAGAAGCAAAATGAAAATCACCTCAGGTTGGTTAAAAAATACAGAAAATCACTCTTTTACACTAAACTACTCTCTGTAGAGAAAAATGCTATAAATAAAAGTTGTAGATCTTTTAATACTCTATAACTTTGATTATAAACACTTTAGTCATAAAATGAATACTAAGATCAAAATCTTTAAAAAATCGATTTTTCACACGTTTTCGTGAGAAAAAACAAAAAATCGCTAATTACTGCTAAACTAAGCGTTATACAAAAAAATGTTTGAAATAAAAGTTGTAGAATTTTAAATTTTCTACATTTTTTTGTATATACATTTTTGCGCTACAATGCATATGTATTATAGCGCAAAAACCGGTGGTAGCGCAAAAATATTTGCGCTATAATACATATGTATTATAGCGCAAAAATTTATGTTACTAAAAAAATGTAGAAAATTTAAAATTCTACAACTTTTATTTCAAACATTTTTTTGTATAACGCTTAGTTTTGCGGTAATTAGCGATATTCTGTTTTTTCTCACGAAAAAGTGTGAAAAATCGATTTTTTTTAAGATTTCGGCCTTAGTATTCATTTTAAAGCCGTAATCTTAAAAAAACATTTTTTACGTAAAAAACAGCCTCACCAAGAATTTCAGCAAACATGGCGCCTACCCTATCTTGTAGAGAATAAAAAATTGAGTAAATAAGGCGATTTTTAAAAAAACCGTAGGACCAATTTTTGAGAAAATTGCATAAAACGAAAAATTATTCGAGTAAACTACTACTTCCGGTTAACCGATTTTAATGAGAATGTTCGTGTCGGGTCCGGTAAGGGTATGTAACTTAAGTTTAAAGTTTCAAGTTCGTACAATGGTTCCGTTCTTGAGATATTTTGCACACACACACACACACACACACACACACACACACAAACCAATCGCTAAAAACATGTTTTTTGGGTTCAGGGGGACTGAAAACGTGTAGATCCGGTGAAAACTCGATTTCGAAAAATCGACATGAAAACAATACTTTCCTTCCTAATATTCATATAGGCAAGAGAAAGTAATATGCACGCATGTACAGTAGGCTAATTACAAGTAATCCAACGTACAATGTAATACAACGTTGTACCTTATGATGGTATTACAGGATTATACATAAGTTGATTACACAATTTACGCAATACCTGTAGTAGTAAAAAAAACATTTGTTTTTAAGACCGCATGTAATTTATAAATTTAACCACTTATGCTTTTAATATTTTTAAACGCATATTTTTTACTTTCTCTTGCCTATATGAATAAAATTATATAGGAAGGAAAGTATTCTTTTCATGTCGATTTTAAGATATCGAGTTTTCACCGGATCTACATGTTTTCAGACTCTCTGAACCCACACAAACATGTTCTTAACGATTGGTCTGTGTGTGCGTGAACAGAATATCTCAAGAACGGAACTTGTACGAACTTGAAACTTGAAACTTAAGTTACATACCACTACCGGACCCGACACGAACATTTTCTTCAAAATCGGACAACCGGAAGTAGTTGTTTATTCGTATAATTTTTTACTATTTTACGATTTTCTCAAAAACTGGTCCTACGATTTTTTTAAAAAATACCTGGTTTACTAAATTTTTTATTCTCTACAAGATAGGGTAGGCGCCATGTGTGCTGAAATTCTTGGTGAGGCTGTTTTTACGTAAAAAAGTGTTTTTTTTAAGATTACGGCTTTAAATGTAGACTATTATAGCGCAAAAATTTATACAATAAAAAATGTAGAAAATTTAAAATTCTACAACTTTTATCTCAACATTTTTTTTGCATAACGCTTAGTTTAGCGATAATTAGCGATTTTCTGTTTTTTCTCACGAAAACCTGTGAAAATCGATTTTATTAAGATTTCGGTCTTAGTATGCATTTTATGGTAAAAAAGTATGTAATCGAATTTATAGAAAATCAAAAGATCTACAGCTTTTATTTAATGCATTTTTCTCTCCAGAGTCTAGTTTAATGTGAAAGACTGATTTTCTGTATTTTTAAGTCAAACTGAGATCGAAATTCCTTTTGCGTCTTTCATACATGATTAAAATTAGATTATGTTAATTGAAGTTAGTTTTTTGATTATTTCTATTGTTTTATTACTAATTTTAGGTTTATTGTTAATTATTTGCACTGGCAAGAGAAAGTTGTGTGAGTGTTTCACACCAGATTTTTTTTCTGATCTGAAGATTTTGTGCGCATGCATATTACGTAGCAGTACTACAAGTTGGATGATGTTTACGACGGCTGTTTTCTATACAAACAAATATTATGTCTAAAACGTATTACATGTAATGTACTAAAATTTTTTTGTGGACAAGTTTTCTCTACTTTCCGGAAATTGAATTTTTAAATCCATTCAGATTAACTGTCCACGTCCGTTATGTGGAGGATTCGTTATTAGGAAATATTTTAGTATTGTGTCTTACGGGAAAATACCGGGAATTTTAAAATTGTCCGCTGTTAGGAATTGTCCGCAATTCAGAAGTGTCCGTTAGTAGAAGTTTAAACGCAGATTACTTTCTCTTGCCTATATCAATATACATATAGGAAGGAAAGTATTGTTTATAGACTCTATAAGGGTATATATAATTTTTGTTGGTCATTTGCACTGAAGGTAGAACAAAATCTTAAAAATCTGGTGTGAAACACTCACACAACTTTCTCTTGCTAGTACAAATAATTAACAATAAACCTAACATTAGTAATAAAAGTTTAGAAATAAACAGAAAACTAACCTCAATAAACATAACCTAATTTTAATCATATATGAAAGACGCAAAATGAAAATCGACCTCAGTTTGCCTTGAAAATACGAAAAATCACTCTTTTACGCTAAACTAAACTCTGTAGAGACAAATGCTATAAATAAAAGTTGTAGATCTTTTAATTTTCTATAAATTTAATTATATACGCTTTTGTCATAAAATGCATACTAAGGCCGAAATCTTAAAAAAATCAATTTTTCATACGTTTCGTGAGAAAAAACAGAAAATCGCTAATTACCGTTAAACTAAGCGTTATACAAAAAAATGTTTGAAATAAAAGTTGTAGAATTTAAAATTCTCTACATATTTTATTATATAAATTTTTACGCTATAATACATATTAAAGCCGTAATCTTAATAAAACACTTTTTTTACGTAAAAATAGCCTCACCAAGAATTTCAGCAAAAATTGCGGCTACCCTATCTTGTAGAGAATAAAAAATTGAGTAAACCAGGCGATTTAAAAAAAAAAAGTAAGACGCAGTTTTTAAGAAAATTGCAAAAAAGTGAAAAATTGTGAAAACACGAATAAACTACTACTTCCGGTTGACCGATTTTGATGAAAATGTTTGTGTCGTGTCCGGTAATGGTATGTAATTTAAGTTTCAAGTTCGTTCGATGTTCCGTTCATGAGATATTTTGTATACACATACACCGACCAATCGCTAAAAACATGTTTTTTGGTTTCAGGGGGTCTGTTTACGTGTAGATCCTGTGAAGAGTGTATTTGTTAAAATCGACATGAAAACAGTACTTTCTTTCCTATATTCAGATAGGCACGATAAAGTAAAAAGATTTTGTACACCACATTATTGTTAAGACAACTTCGAAGTTTGTCTCTTTAATCTTCCCATTGGGAAGCTATTCGTCACATGTGCAATCCATCTGCTACTGTCCGCTCTTCTCGAGTTTTTATATCATTATCAACTTCGTTTTTTAGCCATTCCCAATTCTACTTAACCTCTCACCTCTTTCACACAACCCCCTCCACCACTCTAACCGTTATCATCACTACCGTCACTATCACTCACTCTCTCTCTTCCTCCCACCAACCCTAGAAACTCTCTCTTCCTTATCCTCTCGCTTTCATATCCTTGCAACCCCTCGGCTTGTACCCTTCTCTTTCTACGTCTCCTCCTTTACTCTCCTCCTTGCTCACCCATTATTTCTTCATATTCTGTAGGTTTTTCTCCCCCTTTCTTTCTCACTCACTCACTCTTTCTGTCTCAAAATATTTTCTCTCAGACTCCCTCCATCATACCTCTTGACCTCATATTTACTTCTCCCCCAACTCTAATACTTTAATCTTATCATCTTCACTTACTCTCTTCTCTCTCTCTTGCTGGCCGCATTTGCGTAGTTGGTAACGTGCTCGCCTCTCATCATGCGGTATTTGGTTCGAACCCCATTCAGGCACGGCATATTTTCATACGTTACGAAAAAAATCATTTCATTCTTCACCGTCTGCATTAGCAGTAATTGCAGAACAGTCGGACGTTAAAAAAAATCTCTCTCTCTTTCGCTCTTACTCAATCTTTTTCTTTTTTCTCTTATCTTTTCCCGGCCTCCCACCAATTCTCTTACTGTCTTTTCCTCTTTCACTCTTAACTACCTCCTATTACCCCTCCTGTCCTCTCACCCTCCCCCACCGTACTTTTTTATTTTCTCTTGCTCATTCTCTCTTTTTTTTTTCCTTGTCTCTCCCTTGCCTCCATTTATCTTACTGTCTTTTTCTCTTTCTCCCTCCTGATCCCTCCCCATCTAACTTCCTCACTGTCTCTCTCATTCGCTTTCTCTCTCTCATCCTCTTTCTCTTATCTCTCCCCACTCCTCCCTCTCCAACGTCTCTCACTCTCTATATCCCTCCCTCTCACTCCGTCAGCTATTCAGTACTTCGGCAATCATAATACACATCCTGTTATTGAACTTTAAAATCGATTAACGACTTCCTTTGAAATAAAAATTAATTCTAACTTATACACTAACATAATATTTATATTTCTTTGAATCTGATGTTTACCATACTTAAACTACAAAATTGATTTTATTTTAAATAGAAAATCTTCTTTATTATATTCCCAACCAACCGGGTTGGTCTAGAGGTAAAGTCGTTGCCAAAATCAGCTGATTTTCCGAGACAAAGGTTCCTGGTTCAAATCCTAGTAAAGGTAGTTACTTTTATACGGATTTAAATACTAGACAATGGTTACCGGTGTACTTTGATGGTTGGGGTTCAATTAACCATACTCTCTCAGTCTTTAGAAGACTACACAGTCTCATTTACACGTCATACACATCATCCTCATCTCATTGAATCATGGGGTTGCTTATTGTTCTGAATTGAACAGATTGCAACGTACACATATTAGGAATTTAAAAAAATATTATATTCCCGTAATTATTATTTAAAATAATAAAAAAAAAGTTATTAAAAGTCACACTACAAAAATGTAATACATTAAATACAACATAAAGCGATAATAATGTGATGATAACATGTTCCAGTGCATTAATTTAATTAACAACGATAATAACAAGTTATAAACTATATCGTACAACTACAGGGTGCCACAAAATTAACTAATTTCCTTAATATCAAGCATTGAACTTGAATGAAATGAACAATTTAATATAAAACTGTAGAAATATAATAACCTATACATTTGATTATAAAAAAATTTAAAATTTAAATTTGAAAAAAGAAACGGATTGCTATTTTCTTTCCAAAGAGACTGTTGGTTGCTACTCCAAAAAAAATTGGATTTAATTTATTTACAATGTTAAAATGACTCTAAAGTTTGAAAAATTAAGTTCCAAGTTTTCAATTGGAACTAAAATAATGTTATTTTTGGTTCAGGGGGGCGTAAAAGTGTAATTACGGTGAAAAATCTATTTCGAAAAATTTTTATAAAAATAATACTTTTCTTCCTTATCTACATATTACTCATGTAAGGAAAAAGAAAGTAAAAAAAAGTAAAGCGAGCGTAAATTAATGAGCGTTTTTGCTCATAACAGGCAGGTGGAGTGTTAAATTATTTGCACTTGATCTGCTAGTTCCAGAGCTACAAAAAATAATTGTGTTTCTTATCACATGGTTAACCAATTAATATATAACTAGCCGGCCCGTTGGCGTAGTGTTTAGTACAACTGGCTTCTACGCCGAGGTTCCGTGTTCGATTCCCGGTCAAGTCTAGCATTTTTTCATCACTCAGTTTCATATATCATCATTCTCCACTGTTTGCATTAGCAGAAATTGCAAAACAGTCAGACGTAAAATAATAAAATAACTATGACTAAAGTACAGGATGTCCCACGAAGAGCTTGTTTTTTGGAATTAATATGCCATACGTATCGTAAAAAAGTACCCTCGAGTTTCATTTGCTACAAGATCAGTAAACAGATATAATTGTATTATTATAACACACAAAATTTACATATTTTACAAAAAGAGAACTTAAAAACAAAGGGTATAAGAGTGTGGGTTGCTGTCACCAAGGATGGTGTTCGTATGACATATCCCATTGACTGGAGGCAGATACTCATCATGGCTAAAACCAAAAGAATCTGCAGCACCTTAAATAGATTGATGTTAAACAAGTTATGAACAAGTTGCAAACTATATCGTACACCTACAGAGGGCCACAAACTTAACTAATTCGCTTAATATCAAGCCTTGGACTTGAATAAAATGAACAATTTAATATGACACTGTAGAAAAGTAGACTGTAGTTTACTTTTCTACAGTTTCTACAGTTCTACAGTTTTCTTGGGTTCTTAGGGCCCAAGGCAAGCAAACATATTGAGGTTGGCAGCAGTGGCAACATCAGTGGTATTGCATGATGTACCTGTGTGGAGCAGAGCCCTAAGATTTAAAAGTTACAGCGGTAACTTCTAAGGACGCAGCGGAAATTGGCTTTGAAAATATGTAGTGCTTATAGAACTGTATCTACGGAGGCAACCCTGGTAAGTTCGGGAATGGATACATGGGATCTAGTGGCGTGCAAGAGAGAAGAGCAGCGTGCTAGTGCTGAAAAAGAGGAATTTTGGAGTCGATTACTAAGCAGGTGGCAAAGGAGATGGAGCGAAGCTATGGTCGGGGGGGGAGTGGAAAGGAGGTTCATTACAAATGTCTAGGTGTGGATAAGGAAGACATTTGGTGATACCACCCACGAGCTGACGCAGTTGCTAACAGGGCATGGTTGCTTTGGGGCATATTTGACTAGGTTCAAACTTCATAAAGTACCGAAACTTCGACTGAGCGATAGTGAAGAAGAGGAGTCCATTTCGCATATTTTTGAAATATGTCCCTATTTTGGCCTCGACAGAATGAAGACGTCTGAGAAGATAGGCGTTGCACAGTGGATCCCACAATGAGTGTTGGTCAATGACAGCGAGAGGGGAATTAGGCTACGGTTCCCTTCCACGCCCCGCTGACAGTAAGTAATTTTTTTAACCTGACATTTCACTTGTAGTATTATATAAAAAGTTCCGAGGGAGGTGGAGTGTTCTTTGTTGATGCCGGATCAAGTGGCCAGGTGGCGGGTTTTTGATTGGTAGGCGGTTGCGGCCTTCTTGGGGCTGGACGAGGACGCCTCAATTGAGTCCAACACTACTTCCCCCATCGTGAGGGAGTGAATATGAGTTTTTCTCGCCACCTTGGATAAAAAATTTTTTTTTAAAAACACATCAATTTTATTTAATCACATAGTTCCTCATCTTTCTCAGGCGGAGATGCAGGACTTTTTTCTAGCATGATGGAGCTCCTCCACATTATGCATTTATGGCCAAAGCGGTTTTAAACCAAAATCTTCCTAACCGTTGGACACGTCATGGCAGCCGTCTCATGAACTGGCCTCTAAGATCACTAGACATGTTTGTTTGCGATTTTTTTCTTATGAGGTCTTTTGAAGGAAAAAGTTTATTCTCACACCATTGCAACAGACGATGAATAAATTAATGAGGCTGATTGAAGAGAAACTGCTGTTGATATCTCGGCAATTTTTCAAAAAAAAAAACGCTTATGACTCATTTTTGTTTCGTTGCTATCAGTGCATAGCTATTGATGGACATCAATCGAATAAAGGTTAATAAAACAAATTGTGTTCATTAATAATTTATCTTTTTCATATTTCTTTCATAAACAAATCACCAATTTAAAATGTTTATTTAAGAAGGCGATTCATTCGTAATTACAGTAAATCAAACATTTCTAGTCATGTAAATAAGTTATAGGCAATATTACAGGTCACATTAATTTCTTATTAGGTTTATGATGAAAACATTTTCTCGGAATAAACCACAGCTTACAAAATGTATCTAGAAACTGCAAGGTAGTGAAATGTACGAGTAGTGTCTTACTGTTGACGTTGACAGCACTGCAGATATTCCACTTCTCTTTCTCACAGCCCATACATACGCAAAAGGCAATCTCGTGACTTCAGTATCTATAGATACTTTTCGGGAGCCCGGTATGTCAATAAACATACTTTTTCACTGATTAAGGAAGACAATTATAAACCACCTCACTCCTCTTTACATAAACAATGAAGCCTCTAGAGGTTCAAACTATCCTTTCGGTTAATGACCTAAACAACAAATTACTTTTCACACACCCTATACAATGATTGCGTGTCAAAAACTTCTGCCAAGTAGTATATATGTAGTAACATACAAATTCAATGTACTCCAGTAACTACGTTTTAACCAAACCGAGTACTTTAAAAAATAATAAAATAACTACATTAAAAATAGATAAATCTAAAATATAACCTAAAATGTTGTTGTTTTTTTTTTAATTTAAACGATATTTAAAACGTAATAATGAACAGAAATTCATTTAAAAATGATTACGAAAAAACGTTTAAAATTTTACTTAATTTTTTAATAATATTAGGTATAATAAACATAACGTATATAGAAATAAATATAAACAATGTGAATATAAAAACAAAAATAAAATCAATAATAATAATTTTATATTGTTTATTAATAACGATTTTTCAAATATATTATTTTTTACAAATAATTTTTAATCAATTTCTAATATTGGTTATAAATATTTTAGAGAAAGAAAATCAATTGATTTCATTATTAAATGTAATTGAACATTCAGGTACTGTGATTTATTATAATTGTGTTTTAATAGAACTTATATTGTTTTGGTATAAATCGAAAGAAATAAAAAAATATATCAATGAATTAATAAAATTTCGATTATTATATTATGAAAAAATTGGTTGTGAAATAAAATTTATAAATTTAAAAGAAATAATTTTTTTAATATTTTTTATGGTAATATCTTCAGTGACTGTAGGTGCGTTAGCATCGTATTATTATTTAAAATGGAGTCGTTCAGCAATTTTTTGTCGGTTAGAAGATATTTTGAAAGTGTACCCAAACATAATATGGTATATTTTATGTAAATTGTTAAAAAATTCTGCTCATCAATTACGAGTTGATTATTTAAAAGATTTAAAATCAAATCGTTTCGAAAAAGATACAAAACAATTTGAAATTTTATGGTCAAAGTTATCATCATTGTGTTATAAAATTTGTGACGTCATCGGTGGAATATTTATGGTGAATTTAATACAAGTGTTATCTATATTATTTTTGAATACGTATTCAACTTATTTGTATTGGGTGAAATATTATGAGCCTTCAATTTATAAAGAAATACAAATTAATGGAGATCTGGATTTGTTGTATTTAACGCCGGTACAATTTTTGATTTTCGTTTTTACTTGTTTTAGAATTTGGTTGTGTTTCAAAATTGCGAATCAAGTTCAAATCGAGGTAAGTGAAATCAAGTTTTATTTTTCGTAGTTTCAAATAAATAAATAAATCAATTAATAGAAAAACAACTAAATTATATTTAAATTATACATTGGTGGACAAGCACTTGCTGGTAATAAGGCGACTTTACTTCCTAATTTTTCTTTTAATTTCTTCTTATTTAGTTTTAGGTTGACTATTACGATCAATTTTTACTTTCTCTTGCCTATATGAATATATAGGAAGGAAAGTATTTATGTCAATTTTTCAAAATCGAGTTTTCATCGGATCTAAACGTTTTCTGTCACCCTGAACCAAAAAACATGTTTTTAGCGATTGGTCTGTGTGTGCGTGTCAAAATCTTTAAAAAAATTGATTTTTCACACGTTTTCGTGAGAAAAACACAGAAAATCGCTAATTGCCGCTAAACTAAGCGTTATACAAAAAAAAGTTTGAAATAAAAGTTGTAGGATTTTAAATTCTCTACATTTTTTATTATATAAATTTTTGCGGTAAAATTGCATATTAAAGCCGTAATCTTAAAAAAGACAACGATTTTACGTGAAAACAGCCCACCAAGAATTTTAGCAAACATGGCGCCTACCCTATCTAGTAGAGCATAAAAATTAAGTAAATGAGGCGATTTTTAAAAAAATTGTAAGACCAGTTTTTGAGAAAATCGCAAAAAAGTGAATAATTACACGAATAAACTACTATTTCCAGTTGATCGATTTTGATAAAAAATGTTCGGGACGGATCCGGTAGTGGTATGTAACTTAAGTTTTAAGTTTCCAATTCGTACGATGTTCCGTTCTTGAGATATTTTGTATATATACACACACACACACACACACACATACAAACACAGACCAATCGCTAAAAACATGTTTTTTGGTTCAGGGGGTCTGAAAACATGTAGATCCGGTGAAAACTCGATTTAGAAAAAGCAACATGAAAAGAATACTTTCCTTCCTATATATTCATATAGGCAAGAGAAGGTAATAATTAATTTGTTAATACAAAAAAAATACCTAAGTATGTCATACAATTTAAGGGGAGACTGTACCTTGTATTCCACCAGTGTTAAACTTGCTCTTTTCAGGTACATTTTTTTATAGGATTGGTAAAATATAGGGAGGTGAAACTTTACACTCTTAATCATTTCCAATTTTCTCTAGCTACTTACATTTTTTTAAATTTAATCTATTGGAGTAGAAAATTAATAAACAAAATAATGAATAACATTAATTTTTTACAATTTTTTTTTTTACGATATTTGTATATTGCTAATTTTTGGAGCATCTGAAAAAGTCTTAAACATTCGGATATATGCGCATGTACAAAATGAATAGCTGGAAAATATTTCAGCGTGGTAGGTTTAATGGTTTCCGAGAAAAATGTACCTAAATTTTAAAATCTAAATTTACGAGAACAGGCAAAAATAAAAAGGCACAAGTCAAAAACAAGGTTTACACAAACAAGTAAATTTCCCATCAACAGTTGGTTAGAAAGCTGAACCAACAGCAAAAAATATTTAAAATGTTTTTTTTTGTAATCCCTAATGTGTGTACGTTGCAATCTGTTCAATTCAGAACAATAAGCAACCCCATGACCCAATGAGATGAGGATGATGTGAATAACGTGTAAATGAGGTGTATCCCTGTACAGACTCAGGTCGACCATTTCTGAGAGAGTATGGTTATTTAAACCCTGACCATCAAAGTACACCGGTAGCCACTGTATAGCATTCAAATCCGTATAAAAGTAACTACTTTTACTAGGATTTGAACCAGGAACCTTCGTCCTCCGAAAATCAGTTGTTAAACAGCTGATTTTGGCGACGAGTTTATCTCTAGACCAACCCGGTGGGTTTTAAAAAATAACGCAGATATTTTAAAAAACTAAAAATTCACTTTTGCTCTAAAACGCTCAGTATAAAAGAATTCGTTCTTGGTGGCATAAGTTTTTTGAGTAAATCTGCTAAAAACTTAATATTTTCATTAAAATAATTTTTTGACTTAATTTAATGGTTTTCTGGTTGATCTAGGTCTGAACTATTAAAAATATAAAAAACCGAAAATCAAAATTTTCAGTAAAATCATCATTAGTCTCGCCTTAAGAAATAATAGATAAATAATTTCAAAACAAAATACACTTTACAAACAGTCATAACACGGGTAACGTTAGGTATTTAAAGTTGTAACAGGATTGATTTTTCTATACTAACTGCAATTTCCAATACGCGTCACCACTGCGTGAAGTTGGTTTGACTTGTCTAAGGAAGATGATGTTAGGAAGCGTGTGGTAAACGCCACTTACCACAGAAATTAGGCAAGAAGAGAAAGTCCAAGCCCCCAAAAATCCAGCTTTTGATCACTCCTGTCAACCTTCAGTATTGTTCTTTAGGTCATCAGCCGAAAGGCTGGTTTGAACTTCTAGAAGCTTAACTAAATAAAACAAAATGTAAGATGGTTTACCATTACCTTCCTCACTGAGTGGAAAAGTATGCTCATCAGCATGTTAGGCCCTCTGAAAATCACGTAATTTCCACCCTGAAAATGTCACCTTCACTTTATTCACTACAGACTCTGGCCGTATAATGAAATTCATTACTCTCTGACAAATGTCTTTAACACCTTTACTGATTCTACTTCTACTCAGCGCTGGCCACATTGGCGTAGCTGGTAACGTGCTTGCCTCTCATCATGTAGTCTTGGGTTCGAAAAATGCCGGCCGCGTTGGCGATGTTGGTAACGTGCTCGCCTCTCATCACGCGGTCTTGGGTTCGAATCCCACTCGGGCATAGCATTTTTTCATTCGTTACAAAAATTCATTTCATCCTTCACCGTCTGCATTAGCAGCAATTTGCAAAACAGTCGGACGTTAAACAAAAAAAAACAAAAAAAAAATTGGGTTCGAATCTCATTCAAGCACGGCATATTTTCATACTTTACAAAATATTATTTCATCCTTCACCGCCTGCATTAGCAGTATTTGCAGAACAGTTGGACGTTAAAAAAATCTACTTCTTCTGTAGTTGAATGCTTCAGCCATATAATTGGGTGACCATGTGATAAGAAACATAGCTATCTTTTATAAGTTTGTTTACTATATTTATTACAACCAGATTCTAAACGCACCTAGGCTTACGTAATTTAACATAACAAACTAAATATTTGTAATCGAATAATGTACTTTACAACTATTAAATTACCTAACTACCAACTATTAAAGTATTAAATTTATCTTTGCAAAAAATAAATAAAAAAGTGAGTCTACAAATATTTTTTGAAAGAAAAGCACTTATGTTAAAAAAATTAGATTCTGGAGCTCTCCTGAAAAATGACGTTTATGAGATTACTAAGTTTATTATGAAGTGCCTCAAACATAATATAAGCCCACCAGGTATGCCTAAAGGGAAAGTGGTAGCCACGAGTCAGCTGTTTAACAGCTGATTTTCGGAGATAAAGGTTGCTGGATCAATTCTTAGTAAAGGTCCTAGTAAAGTTACCTTTATACGGATTTAATTACTAGACACTGGTTACCGATGTACTTTGATGGTCGGGGTTTAATTAACCATAAACTTTCAGGAATGTTCGGCCTGGGTCTGTACAAGACCATTCTCATTTACTCGCCATACACATCATCCTCAACTCATAGGGTCATGAGAATGCTTATTGTTCTAAATTGAACAGATTGCAACGTAATCACATTATGGATTAAAGAAAATCATCATCATCATCATCACCCAAACACGGATAGGCCTAAAGCCTGTTCCGGCACCCATCTTCGTAGCGGTCTTCCTCTATCACGTCTACCCCGTGGGGCATAACTTAATATTTGGACTGGTAGTCTTTCCTCTCGCATTCTATTCACATGTTCACACCACCTGGAATTGTAGCGCGCAATGCCGTCTAATAGTGGTTGGACCTGTAATTCTGCTCTAATACTTTCATTACGTTTCATGTCCAGTCTGTTATAGCCTGCCGTCGCCCTTAAAAACTTCATTTCTGCACTTTGTATTAGAGTTCTCTCTCGTTGCGTCATGGTCCAACTTTCACTGCCATACAGCAAAACCGGGACTGCCATAGTTTTGTACAGTTTAATTCTTGTATCCTTTCTTGTCTTATTTTTCAAAGTTCGATGTATTGTCCCGCAAATTGTTCTAAACTTATTCAGTTTATTCATAACATCGTCATCTTTTAAAAAGCTTACGTCACATCCTAAATATTTAAAATGCGAGACTTGTTCTAAAACTTTATCTTGTTCTAAGACTTTAAGTGAAGGACACAAGAGTTTATAGGGGATACGATTTATCTACAGACCATTAAAGAAAAGGTGAAAAATAAAATTTGTAGTAAAATACAAATTTTTATTTGAATACCGCTCTTAATATTTTACATGGTTTTTTCAGATGGAGTTTCAAATGAAAGAAGATA
The DNA here is from genome assembly GCA_035578175.1 of Catonia carolina. Taxonomy (NCBI): domain Eukaryota; kingdom Metazoa; phylum Arthropoda; class Insecta; order Hemiptera; family Achilidae; genus Catonia; species Catonia carolina. The sequence continues at coordinate 2,967,295 of JAQMRL010000019.1, read as the reverse complement.
TATTATCAGAATTACCTTATCTATTACTGAGGAAACCGCACAGTGCTTTTCAGGTAAGTCAGTACAGTATGTATTAGAGCAAGCCCATGAGAGAAAGGCAAAATGTTAAATTATTTGCACTCGATCTCCTAGATCAGCGGTTCCCAACGTTTTTTTCTCCCGTACCCCTTGGTGAATCTTTAACAAAAATTGTACCCCCAAAAATGTAACATCACTGCAACTACAATACTTTACTAAGTAAGGGCTATTTAATCACTAGCTAATCTCTAATAAATCTGCATATTTTTATAAGACTTTTATTTATTTCCAAATATTTTACATATCGTAAATTTATTATTTTATAATCATAATGGTATTTTTCTGTGAGTATACGTTGGTTAGTTTTTAAATACTGCAAAATATAACTTACACTTGTACGTTTTATTTTGTGTTCAAATTAAGATATAAATTTAAGGAAAATGAAAGTTAAAACAGCATTTAAAATAGATATTTTATTGAAAAGTGAACATTTCTTGCATGGTCTTAATTTTACATCAAAATACTAATGATAGAGTTATAATAATTATAGCTTTTCTAATCTATGACATGACACATTAGTTTTAAACTTTGAAAGAAAACTCACATCGAATACAAAATTCTTTTAAAATTTGTAAATACAAAATCTAACATGAAAATTGTGATGTATTGAAACTAAATTATTAGTCCAGGAAACGTCTTCAGAATTTTAGTTTGACCATTGAGGCTGTTTTGTTGCACTTATTTGTTTGAAATCAGATTCAAATGTAGACAAATAAAGCCTAAGATCTGGGCTTGCATTAAGCTTGTCAGTACAATAACCCCACCAAGTTACTCAGAAAAACAACGTCCGCCATTGCCCTTTATTTTCGGTGTACCCCTAACCGGTTCGTCGCGTACCCTGGGTTGGGAACCGCTGTCCTAGATCAAGGGCTAGGAAAAATAGTTTTCTCTCTTATCACATGTTCAGCAAATTATATAACTGAACAGGTGACTATTAGGCGGTTCCAAGCTCCGTGTAGTTGGGGGGGGGGTGGTGAAGGGTACGGGTGGGGTATAATGAATGAGTGACGCATGCTGGGAGAACAATTGCTGTATTACTCTGATACAAAACATTCGTTTTCAAATTTTCCGTATTTAACATATTTGTTTAACCCACTGGGTTGGTCTAGAGGTAAAGTCGTCGCCAAAATCAGCTGTTTAACAGCTGATTTTCGGAGACGAAGGTTCCTGGTTCAAATCCTAGTGAGGGTAGTTACTTTTATACGGATTTGAATACTAGACAGTAGTTACCGGTGTACTTTGATGGTTGGGGTTTAATTAATCATATTCTCTCAGGAATGGTCGGCCTTGAACTGTACAAAACCTACCTCATTTACACATCATCCACATCTCATTGGGTCATGGGGTTGCGTATTTTTCTAAATTGAACAGATTGCAACATACACAAATTAGGAATAAAAAAAAGCGTATTTGTTTGTATTTATTACATTTATTTATTTACGTTTTTACTTTCTCTTGCCTATATAAATATATAGGAAGGAAAGTATTGTTTTCATGTAGATTTTTCGAAATCGAGTTTTCACCGGATCTATACGTTTTCAGACCCCCTGAACCCAAAAAACATGTTTTTAGCGATTGGTCTGTGTGTGTGTCTGTGTGTGTGTGTGTGTGTGTATGTGTGTGTATGTGTGTGTGTGTGTGTGTGTGTGTGTGTGTGTGTGTACAGAATATCTCAAGAAAGGAACATCGTACGAACTTGAAACTTGAAACTTAAGTTACATATCACTACCGGACCCGACACGAACATTTTCATCAAAATCGGTCAACCGGAAGTAGTAGTTTATTCGTATAATTTTTCACTTTTTTGCGATTTTCTCAAAGACTAGTCCTACGATTTTTTTTAAAATTAACTGGTTTACTACATTTTTTATGCTCTACAATATAAGGTAGGCGCCATGTTTGCTGAAATTCTGCGTGAGGCTGTTTTTACGTAAAAACATTTTCCTTTTAAGATTGCGGCTTTAATATGCATTTTAGCGCAAAACGTTATATAATAAAAGTTGTAGAAAATTGAAAATTCTACAACTCTTATTTCAAACATTTTTTTTTATAACGCTTAGTTTAGCGGTAATTTGCGATTTTCTGTTTTTTTTCTCACGAAAATGTGTGAAAAATTGATTTTTTTAAGATTTCGGCCTTAGTATGCATTTTACGACAAAAGTGTATATAATTTAATTTATAGAAAATTAAAAGATCTACAACTTTTATTTAAAGCATTCTTTTCTACAGAGCCTAGTTTAGAGAGAAAGAGTAATTTTCCGTATTTCTAAGCCAAACTGAGGTTGATTTTCATTTTGCATCATTCACTCATGATTAAAATAAGGTTATGTTTGTTGAGGTTAGTTTTTTGTTTATTTCTTATGCTTTATTACTAATGTTAGGTTTATTATTAATTATTTGCATTGGCAAGAGAAAGTTGTGTGAGTGTTTCACACCAGATTTTTTGATATAAATTAGTAAGTTAAATATTATGAATCCGACCAAGTTAATAACACAGTAGGAGGTATTAGTTAAATGAATGCGCCAAATGATAACATTAATTTTACTTTCTCTTGCCTATATAAATATATAGGAAAAAAAGTATTGTTTTCATGTCAATTTTTCGAAATCGAGTTTTCACCGGATCTATACGTTTTCAGACCTCGTGAACCCAAAAAAACATGTTTTTAGCGATTGGTCTGTGTGTGTGTGAACAGAATATCTCACAAACGGAACATCGTACGAACTTGAAACTTGAAACTTAAGTTACATTCCACTACCGGACCCGACACGAACATTTTCATCAAAATCGTTCAACCGGAAGTAGTAGTTTATTCGTGTAATTTTTCACTTTTTTGAAATTTTCTCAAAAACTGGTCCTACGATTCTTTTTAAAATCGCCTGGTTTACTCAATTTCTTATTCTTTACAAAATAGGGTAGGCGTAATGTTTGCTAAAAATCTTGGTGAGGCTGTTTTCACGTAAAAACATAGTTTTTTACGATTACGGCTTTAATATGCAATTTAGCGCAAAAAATTATATAATAAAAGTTGTAGAGAATTTAAAATTCTACAACTTTATTATCAAACAATTTTTTTTATAACGCTTAGTTTAGCAGTAATTAGCGATTTTCTGTTTTTCTCTCACGAAAACGTGTGAAAAATCGATTTTTTTTAAGATTTCGGCCTTAGAATGCTTTTACGTTAAAAGTGTATATATTTAATTTTATAGGAAATAAAAAGATCTACAACTTTTAAATAAAACATTTTTCTCTACAGAGCCTACTTTAGTGTGAAAGTGTGATTTTCCGTATTTTTATGTCAAACTGAGGTAGATTTTAATTTTGCGTCTTTCAGTCATGATTGAAATTAGGTTATGTTTATTGAGGTTAGTTTTTTGTTTATTTTTAATGTTTTATTACTAATGTTAGGTTATATTGTTAAATATTTGCATTGGCAAGAGAAAGTTATGTAAGTGATTCACACCAGAACTTTTTAGTCTAGTTAGTAGACGCTACCACTACAAATGCATCAGCTGTGAATTACTGCACTCATTCATTCTTCCACTACTATAAAAATCTGGTGTGAAACACTCACACAACTTTCTCTTGCCAATGCAAATAATTAACAATAAACCTAACATTATTAATAAAATATTAGAAATAAACAAAAACTAACCTCAAAAACATAACCTTATTTTAATCATGAGTGAATGATGCAAAATGAAAATCAACCTCAGTTTGGCTTAGAAATACGGAAAATCGCTCTTTCTCTCTAAACTAGGCTCTGTAGAGAAAAATGCTTTAAATAAAAGTTGTAGATCTTTTAATTTTCTATAAACTAAATTATATACACTTTTGTCGTAAAATGCATACTAAGGCCGAAATCTTAAAAAAATATAGTTTTCACACATTTTCGTGAGAAAAAAAAACAGAAAATCGCGAATTACCGCTAAACTAAGCGTTATACAAAAAATTGTTTGAATTAAAAGTTGTAGAATTTTTAATTCTCTACAACTTTTATTATATAAACTTTTGCGCTAAAATGCATATTAAAGCTGTAATCTTAAAAAAACAACGTTTTTACGTGAAAATAGCCTCACCGAGAATTTCAGCAAACATGGCGCCTACCCTATCTTGTAGAGAATAAAAAATTGAGTAAAATAGGCGATTTAAAAAAAAATCGTAGTACCAGTTTTTGAGAAAATCGCAAAAAACTGAAAAATTATACGAATAAACTACTACTTCCGGTTGACCGATTTTGATGAAAATGCTCGTGTCGCGTTCGGTAGTGGTATGTAACTTAAGTTTCAAGTTTCAAGTTTGTACGATGTTTCGTTCTTGAGATATTCTGTTCACACACAGACCAATCGCTAAAAACATGTTTGTGTGGGTACAGGGGGTCTGAAAACGTATAGATCCGGTGAAAACTCGATTTCGAAAAATCGACATGAAAACAATACTTTCCTTCCTATATATTCATATAGGCAAGAGAAAGTAAAAACGCACTGCATTCCACAACAACTACACGGAGCTGGAACTCAAGCAATATATGAACAACAGAAGAGGTAGAGGGGTAAAACATACTAGTCAGAGTTACCTCTTCGAAGAGAAATGCAGCCAGAGAAATACATATATTATCACATTATTATTATTATTATTATTATTATTATTATTAGTCCTGCCCATAACAGACAGGTAGAGTATCAAATTATTAACACTCAATCTATTCATTGCAGGGCTAAAATAAATAGTTCTGTTTCTTATCACATGGTCAGCCAATTAAATGACTGAGTCATTTAAGAACAGAAGAGGTAGAGGTGTAAAAGACACTAATCAGAGTTATCTCCTCTAAAAGTAATGAATTTTATTACACAGCCAGACCCTGTGGTGAATGAAGTGAAGGTGTCATTTGCAGAGTGGAAAATATGTGCTTTTCAGAGGGCCCCGCATGCTGATAAGCGTATTTTTTTACTCAATGAGGAAGGCACTGGTAAACCACCTCACTTCTCGTTTTAGTTAGTGAAACCTCTACAGGTTCAAACCAGCCATTTGGCTGATGACCTAAACAACAACATATTATTAGTCTGGTTTGTTTTTGGGATTTCTTGTCCTTTTTATCTGCCCACCAGCTTTTCATTCTTTGTGAGAATTCAGCTTTTCTTTGTTCATTCCATTTTGTTCCGGTTCTTGGAGCTTTTGTCTCGTGTTTAACCTCCCATTTTTTAACTTTTGTTCTAAAATTGTCTCTTATGAGAATTTCTTCTTTGATGATTTTGGCCAATTTTTTAAACCTTTTTTAACATTTTGTATCCTTTCCCTTCCTCACCAATAACAAGTGATGACAAATATTTTACTATTCTCTTTGCGAGTCTATTGTCAGGAAGCCTCATTATGTGGCTATAAAATTGAAGGCGTCTTTTCCTCATGTTTGTCTCTATGTTGGAATATTCTTCAATTTTAGAAGTTCTTTGTAATCTGAACCCGTTTTCAGTCAATCTAGGTCCAAGAATTTTCCTAATTATTTTTCTTTCTTCTTTCTTTAATCTTTCCATGTCTGTTTTCCTGTTAAGTGTTAAGGTCTCACTGGCATATAAAATTGTTAGTTTGATTACTGTATTGTAATGTTAATTTTTGGTATTTAGAAATAAACATTTTTTATTATAAAGGTTTTGCACCAATCCTAGGCCTCTACGAGCTTTTGTATTCTCTCCTGTTGTGAGTATTTTTCAGTAATAACTTCTCCTAGATATTTAAAGTATGGACCCTGTTAATTTCTCCATGTTTGGTTCGTAATTTTGAAATTTCTAAATTTTCAGTAGTAAACACTGTTTTTTTCGAATGATATTTGTAAGTCAACTCTTTCTGCGCATTCTTTTAAAGTTTCTATCTGTTTCATTGCCATTTCACTAGAATCTGCCATTATTGTGAGATCGTCTGCAAAGGCTAAATAGGGGTTTTGTAAATTATCTTTCTTGGTTCCCAGTGAGATTGGTTTCCAGTTATTTTCCTCTTCTTATAAGTTTCTTCTCTTACTCTTCCATGAAAATTCTAGAACTATGTTAAATAGCAAAGGTGACAACCCATCACCTTGTCTAACCCCGGTTCTTATCTCAAATGATTTTGAAAGTTTTCCCCTGAATTTCACTTTGGATTTCGTATTTGTTAATGTCTGTTCTATGATTTTCTTTGTCTTCCAATCCAGTTTTTTTTCTTCAAGAATTTTAAATAGTGTGGGTCTGTGGATTGAGTCATAGGCCTTTTTGAAGGTAACAAAAACATATACTGTTCGCTTTCTTCTCATTTTTCTTAACCTTGTGATTAATTTCAAGTTTAATATTTGCTCTGGGCATGACCTGTTTGGTCTGAAGCCAGATTGGAAATCTGAAATTTTGGGTTCTAGTATTTTTTGTGTTCTTTCAAGAATACAAGCTGAAAATATCTTATACGTGACAGCAAGTAGGGAGATTCCTCTATAATTATTCACATCAGATCTATCTCCTCTTTTATGTAAAGGATGTATTAGGGCACATTTCCAATCATCTGGAACTTCCTCATTGACCCATATGTTCTGGATAATGTTTACTAGCTCATTTCTTGAAATAGACCCTAGATTTTTTAGAAATTCGGCTAAAATTCCATCTTCTCCCGATGCTTTGTTATTCTTGAGTTTCTTTATGTGTTTGATAACTTCTTCTCCTGTTGGTGGTGTGGAATCTTCTTCTTCCGTGCCTATGGTGTTAATTATTGACAGAGCATCTAATATTCTTCTATTATTACATTATTATTATTATTATTATTATTATTATTATTATTATTATTATTACTTTATATTATTATACAGCAAGAGAAATCTGACTTTTAGGTACTTATAATAAGACATCTACCTATTACAGGCAGGTGGAATGTTAAATTATTTGCACTCGATCTGCTAGTTCACAGCTACAAAAGTTGGTCATTTTCTTATCCCATGGTCAGCCAATTATATGACCAGTATTTAAGAACAGATGAGGTAGAGGTATAAAAGACACAAGTCACAGTTATCTCCTCTGAGAGTAATGAATTTCATTATATAGCCAGACCCTGTGGTGAATAAACGTGAAGGTGTCATTTGCAGGGTGGAAAATATGTGCTTTTCAGAGGGCCCGGCATGCTGATAAGCGTATTTTTCCATTCAGTGAGGAAGGTATGGTAAACCACCTGATTTCTCGTTTAATAGCATTGTACGATTTTTAAAAAAATCATAAGACCAGTTTTTGACAAAATCACAAAAAAGTGAAAAAATTACACGAATAAACTACTACTTCCAGTTGACTTATTTTGATAAAATTTTTATTCCATTCTTAAGATATTCCGTTCTTGAGATATTCTGTTCACACACACACACACACACACACACACACACACACACACACACACACACACACACACACACACACACACATACACACACATACACACATACACACAGACCAATCGCTAATAACATGTTTATTTGGGTTCAGAGGGTCTGAAAACGTGTAGATCCGGTGAAAACTCGATTTCTAAAAATCGACATGAAAACAATACTTTCCTTCCTATACATTCATACAAGCAAGAGAGGGTAAAAATCGATTGAAAATCTTTGAAAAGTGGTTATAAATAATAAATTTAACAGCTCTAACGAGGGAAGTAGATAAGAAAAGAATATGACATAGGGGCTATTTATTTAATAGAGGCTTTTCATTTAACAAAAAGGTTGTTGTTTATAAAACCCATAATGGAGCTCACCCGAGGGAATTCAATACACAATACTCTTTCATAAATTACATCCATGTAAACGTGTCATGTTTACACGTAGTTTATTATTTTTTTAATAAATAAACAATTGCAACTGCGCTTAACTCGGAAAAATTATGAACATCAGTGGAACAACTAAGACAGTTTTCCACATTCAAAAGTAATATAATTATACAGGGTGGTTCCCGAAGATATGCAGAAACTATGGGAGCTCATGTACATGTCAAAATAATAAAAAAAATTTATATTAACATGGGTCCGGAAACGCTTCGTTACCGAGTTACGGCTAGCGAAAGATTTCGCCCGGATTTCAGCTCACCAGGTGAAATGAGATCTTCCTGAAATTCTGGTAAGGTAGATTAAGGGGCAAATTCAATCATTTCTTATGGTTCTGACCAGATAAATTCAATAAAACAGATCCCAGAACCGTAAATTAAGTAGTTTTTGAAAAAAACTGGTGTCAAATGCAAAAAATTGAGTGAAAAATCATTTTTTTAAATAACATAAATACTTAGACGTATTAATGAAGCTTTTACACCATTAAAGGACAGCCCTTAAATAAATAGATGAAAATTTCGAATTAAACTTGTAGAAAATGTTATTCTCAACAAGACGGTGTAAATAAAGTACACAGAAAGCGAATAGATGTTTAAATGAATTTTTATTCATAACAGTACAAAGTAAAATTAACGAGTAAAAAAACATGCATTGAAGTCGGCGGAGAAACTTTTGAAAATTTAGTCATTTGGTTGAAAAGGTTTAGATTAATGTTTTTCCGGTTAATTTTACTTTGTACTGTTATGAATAAAAATTCATTTAAACATCTATTCGCTTTCTGTGTACTTTATTTACACCGTCTTGTTGAGAATAACATTTTCTACAAGTTTAACTCAAAATTTGTATCTATTTCTTGGTGAAATAACATAGTTATTGTTGCCCAAAGATGAAAAAATGTGTTTTTTTCACTTCATACTTTACATTTCACACTGGTTTTCACAAAACCTACTAACTTACAGTTCTGGGACCTTTTTTATTCAATTAATCAGGTCAAAAATCATAAGAAACGATTGAATTCGCCCCTTAATCTATCTTACCAGAATTTCAGGAAGACCTCATTTCACCTGGTGAGCTGAAATCCGGGCGAAATCTTTCGCTAGCCGTAACTCCGTAACGAAGTATTTCCGGGCCCGTGTTTATAAAGACTTTTTTCATTATTTTTACATGTACAATGAGCTCCCAAAGTTTCCGCATATCTTCGTGAATCACCATATATTAAAAATAATCCCTTTCAGGAGACGACACGGCTCATGGCTGGTGGGAATTTTTTAAAAGGTTTGCCTTTGACCTACGGAAAAAACCATTAGTGATTTCTGTATTCTAAGAAAAATCGAATGATACTGTTTTTGTTTTCAAATTCCGGCTTTGATTTCTTGACTTCCGGTTTTAAGCTACTTCCGGTCGACCGGAACTTCACACCCAGTTTAGGACCACTAACTTTTTGGTAGATTACGAATCTAAAAACCGTTTGTTGCTATCTCTTCTAGTTTTTTACGGTCTCCGGGTCAGCCCAGTCAGTCAGCTGGTAGAAAATCGCTATTATTTGTTAAGTAACACCGGTTGGGCAAGTGATTTTGAATGGTGACCAGCTGACAGCTATCCATGACTCTATTAGGGGTCCCTGTTCAAACTCATGCCTAATCAACTTCAAAAATACAGCGTAAAGCAGCTATCAAATTGTGTAGTTGTCAATAGTGTACAGTTCCCGATAACAAAAGTAATTTTTTTATGTCTGGTTGTGACAGACGGACGGATAAAGGAAAATGATAGACGACAATTTTAAAAATTGCCAATTATTATTACTTTCTCTTGCCCATATGAAATTATAGGAAGGAAAGTACCCTAAGGTGAAATCTGCATTAAAAGGGACAAGATTTGAGTGTGTGGAAGCTGTAAAAGAGAAAGCAGCACGTGTCCTGAAGGAGCTGACAGAAGATGACTTCCAGCACTGTTTCCAACAATGGAAAATTCGCATGGAGTGTTGCAAGGATATAGAAGGAGTGTATATTGAAGGCGACAATAAGTGATTATGTATAAAATTAAAATAAATTTTTTTCCAACGTCAGGCTCGTTATTTAATAGCCACACCTCATATTTTAAGGTGAGAAACCTACAACTTTTATTTCAAGTATATTCCTGTACGGATCTTAGTTTAGAGGGAACGCCTGATTTCGTTATTTTTAAGTTCTACAGAGATTGATTTTCATTTTGCGTCATTCACTAATGATTAAAATTAGGTTATGTTTTTCATTTTACATAGTTTGCTCATGATTAAACATACGTTATATTGTTCATTATTTACATTAGCAACCGAAAGCCGTGGGAGTGTTTCACACCAGACTTTTTTTCAAATCTAAGGTGTGAATTTATTTGTTTCAGTTAAAAAGATTTTTGAGAAGAATTAGTTCGACTTCTTCAAAAATTCAAATGATGAGAAACGTTGTCGTGGATAATAAATTAATGAGCTCAGTAAGTGTAATTTTAATAATGCTTAATTAGGGTTGAAGTAGGAATATTAATATTAATACATTACAGAGTGATTTTTAAGTATAGAAACAGCTTTATATTGCATAACTGAGACGTATTTGGCAAAAGAAGCTTATGCAGATCTGCATATTTTTAAAAATCCAACTTTTTTTTGGTTTTGAAATTTTTGTTCGCCTTCTTGGATCCGCCATATTGGATTCAACTTTATTTTTTTTAAATGGGATGTTGGTCGTGTGATACGTCATTTCAATGTAAAATTTTAAGAAAAAACAATGTTGAAAACGTTTTTCAATAGATGCCTTCGTGTTATAGTTGAGTTATAAGCATTTAAAGTCGCAATTTCGGGAAAATTGTGTTAGCAATAGAAACGTAGAACGCACTGCATTAACCATTTTATTGCATTTTTGAATCATAAATTATCTAATTACTAAGTTCAAACGGTGGTAACACATGATAATAATGAGAAAAAAAAATTATAAATAAATAATACAACAAATAAATGGCTATCTTAATGTTCAACTAACTACAATTCAGCTACCAGTCTTTATATCACCGACTTTATTTTATTAAAACTAACTACAATAATAGGTTTTATTAAAAAATAGCAAACTAATGTTTCAATTGTAAATTAGTAATGAAATACATTTTGAGAGGATACCTTTCTACAGTAAATGTTCAAAATGCTTCCCTTCTACAGCCTGGCAGTGTGCTAACCTTGAGTAATTTTGTTCATAATATTGGCTGATATTATGAACGTGATATAAAGACTGGTAGTAAAATCACCCTGTATATCAATTTATAAATGTTGTTAAGGTCATAAAGAACAACAGCCGAAAGGGTGGTTTGAACCTCTAGAGGTTTTACTAAGTAAAACGAGAAGGGAAGTGGTTTACTAGTACCTTTTTCATTGAGTGTAAAAATGTTTATCAGTATTCCAACCGCCTGAAAAGCATCTACTTTCCACCTTGCAAATGTCTTATCACTTTAGTGAATAAAGTGATCTTTATCACTTGGGGTCTGGCTGTATATTGAAATTCATTACCCTCAGAGGAAGTAACTCTGATTAGTGCCTTTTACACCTGTACTTCTGTTCTTATATGATTAAATCCTATAATTCGCTGACCATGTGTTTGGAAAAAGAACTATTTTTTGTAGCTCTGGAACTAGCAGATCAAGTACAAATAATTTAACACTTAACTTAAAAATTAAAAAAAAAAAATTTTTTTAATTTAATAATTTAACTTAACCTAAAAAAACACTTTGTACCACAACAGCACAACCTCCCCAAAAATTTAAGCAGATATGGCGCTTACCTTGCAAAAATAACCTGTATGGATATTTATAAAAAATATTGAAAAAATTGTAGACCTATGTTTTTGTGGAACATAAAAAATGTAGAAAATAAGGCAATTTTTTTTTAAAAAATCGTAAGAGTCGTTATTGAGAAAATGGCAATACAGTGAAAAAATTACCATATCATGTTAACTGATTTTGATGAAATAGGCCTATTGATGTAGAAAATGTGAAGTCCAGCCTCTCTTAGTTTGCTCCTAATGTAAACAAATAATGACGTCACTGAGAATGCGCATTATATCAAAATGTGTACACTCTGATTAAAAAGTAACAATAAAATACTTTCAAAAGTATTGAATTACAAAATACTTTTAAATTGTTTTCTCCAAATGAAATTGTTAGGCCTACATCATAATTATCATGACTCATATTTTTAGTACTACTTTAAATATCTATAATTTAAAAAATAGTTAACTTAATAGGAATACTACATCCGTAAAGTCACGGACTCTAGCGTGCACCCTGTAGAAGGTGGCTTTTGTTTGTTGACAGTAGGAGCAAACTAAGAACGGCTGAACTGTAGATGTATCCCCTATTTTTTTTTTTTTTTTTTTTTTTTGGTTTAACGTCTGACTGTTCTGCAATTACTGCTAATGCAGACGGTGAAGGATGAAATGATTTTGTAACCCCTAATGGTACATTACTTAAATTTTGAGTTTCAAGTTTAAATTTCGTACGATAATCAACTTTTTTGAGATAGTTAGTTTACACACTCACACACATACACATACACACACACACAAACCAATAGCTAAAAACACGGTTTTTGGGTTCAAGAGGTATGAAAACGTGTATCTACTGTGAAAACTCGATTTCAAAAATTGACATAGAACAATACTTTCCTTCCCTACATACTTTTATAGGGCAAGAGAAAGTAAAATGAAATTTTTCGGACCCGTTTCGGTTAAAATGGGTTACGATTTAGCTGGTTTCGGAAAATCGAGGTTTTACTGTATATTGTATATACGAATCGCTAAATGCAGAAAGGCCTCATATCTAATTTTTTTGAAAAATTAATTTTTTTATGTGTCTGTTTCTTTATACGAAAACACACGTTTCTGTACAAAAAAGCCTCATCTACATTCACTAGTAATGGATAATTTAACTGACAAATTTTCATTAATTGCAGAAGGGCCTCATATCCAGCAGATGTGACCTTTCTTCAGTTAACTGAGATCAGCTGATTCGTTATATTAACTCCTTTCTTTTTCCTACTCTTGTTTTATTAAAAGATTATTGCTTTTAAATTGAGAAAAATGAGTTCAAGTGACGAAGAAATTCCAGTAAAAATGAAGAAAAAATTAGGCGTATAGAAATGTAGGCTACCAAAGAATTTTTGTAAAAATGGCTAAAGTCCACGGACCACTAATGAACCTAAAGAAAATTTTTAGTGTCAAAATATTATTATTTTGAATTTAATCATGCTCATCCAGGAATCGTTACTGGGTATAATATTGAAATAAACCATTAATTGTAGAAAGGCCTCATCTCCATGAAATGATTTCAGCCACTGCAACTAATACGTTTAGTATTTTTTAACTTTCTTATAGCAAACATTTTAGCTTTAGTATATATTAGGATAAACCGATAGAGAGGGTGCCACAGTTCACTTATCTGGGAACTTTAATCAATGAGAAATGGGATCATTCTCAGGAGGTGAGATGCAGAATAGGAAAAGCGAGGGCCGCATTCAATCAGATGGCAAAACTGTTCAGGAGTCACAACCTTAACATGTGCATCAAAATCAAACTCCTCCACTGCTACATTTTCTCAATACTCTTCTACGGGATGGAGTCATGGACATTGACCAAATCAACTGAGTAAAGACTCGAGGCTTTTGAGATGTGGTTGTATAGGAGAGTGTTGAGAATTTCATGGATGGACAAAGTGACCAACAAGGCTGTATTGGAGCGAACGAATAAGGATTTGGAAGTGATGAACACCATCAAGAGCAGGAAGCTTGCATATTTCGGCCATGTCATGAGGAATGAAGAAAAATACGGCCTGCTGAAATCCGTTCTCCAAGGAAAGATCTATGGCAGAAGAGGAGGAAGAAGAAGAATGTCATGGCTGAGGAACCTGCGTACCTGGTTCTCCAAGTCTACAACAGAACTTTTCAGGATGGCTGTAGATAAGATAGCCATAGTCAGACTGATCGCCAATATTCGGAACGAATAGGCACTAACAGAAGAAGATATATTAGGATCGCACATTTTTTCAATTTTTTGTCTCGCATTTATAAAAAAATAAACAGTTATTTTCATCTCCTGAAAAATTCTGTAGAATGGAGATGAGGCGTTTCTGCATTTAGCGATTCATACATACACACATGCACGGTATAAAAAAATTATTGTGTTTTGTTTTGAACTTAAAAATTGATCTGTTTCTGATTTCAGATAGTAATGTACTGGATAAATTATTCCTTTAATCTTCTACAATTCTGTAATTCCATCATTTTACCGTCAATAAACGAAAATAAAGCATAGTGCAATTGGGTCTGTTATGTTTTTAACATCGGAAGAGTTTTCTAAAATTACTACATTAATATAAAAATGGTATGCAAATATGTTTCAGCATCATGAAATAAAAACTAAGTTAAACATTTTTAATCTTTAGTTTTAATTTATATTTTTAATATGTGTTGACATTTAACGAAGATCATGTATTTTAAGAGCCTAACAATCGTTTTCAGGAACACGAAAACAACAATAGAACAAAAATAAAAGTAGGTACAAAAAAAAATTTGATGTGAAACACTCACACGACTTTCTCTTGCCAATGCAAATAATGACCTAATATTATTATTAAAACATTAGAAATAAACAAAAAACTAACTTCAAAAAACATAACCTAATTTTAATCATGAGTGAAAGACGCAAAATAAAAATCAACCTCAATTTGGCTTAAAAATACGAAAATCACTCCTTCACGCTATACTAGGCTCTGTAGAGAAAAAAGCTATAAATAAAAGTTGTAGATATTTTAATTTCCTATAAATTTGATTGTATACACTTATGTCGTAAAATGCATACTAAGGCTGACATTTTTTAAAAAATTCTATTTTTTACACGTTTTCGTGAGAAAAAAAAATATGGTAATTAACGCTAAACTAAGCGTTATACAAAAAAATGTTTGGATTAAAAGTTGTAGAATTTTAAATTCTCTACATTTTTATTTTGGTGAGTTGGACGTTGAACAGTAAGGTCGTGTTGTCTGTTGCTCCGCTCTGCGTTATCTACAATACCTACTGTATTAAACTAATTACGTGCGGCTGCGTGTTTATCGGTTAAAGTTAAATTTATACAGTGTAACTGTGTTTTATTATTTCGTATTATTATTTCTATTATTTTATTATTTCTTTATATTGGAGTTCCCCT
This sequence comes from Catonia carolina, assembly GCA_035578175.1. Lineage (NCBI taxonomy): Eukaryota > Metazoa > Arthropoda > Insecta > Hemiptera > Achilidae > Catonia > Catonia carolina. The sequence continues at coordinate 2,952,187 of JAQMRL010000019.1, read as the reverse complement.
GGTGCAAGTTGTTTATTTCCCCAATTTTTATGTCAAATATTAAGGGCTATTTTTCGCCAAGTGCCGGGGGAAAACGAGGCAGATCATTTAGTTCTCCTGAACAGGAACTTAAAAAATCAGCAAAAAGGGTTCAAAATAGTGAAGAAATGGTGGACATACAGGCGATAGTTAAAGAAATTGAGAAAGTTATGGACAAAAAGTTAGCTTTTTTAGCATCCAAAAGTGATCTTAATGGAATAAAAGAAGAACTTATATTGTTGCGTAGGGAAAATAGTGAACTAAAGGAAGAAATTGACAAACTAAAAATGCAAAATAACGAAGTAAGAGCCTGCATGAACGATCTGGAAAATCGAAATCGGCGAAATAATCTGATTTTTATGGGATTGAACTATAGGGAATCGGATAGTGCGGTGGACGTTATTAAAAACTTTTGCGAGAGTACTTTTGGCCTTCGTAGTGACGTTTGGATAAATAGGGCGCACCCTTTGGGGAAAAATAGAAAGGGGGCTCCGTTAATCGCGCATTTTCCTGTGGACAGTGACGTTAATTTTATTTTAAAAAATTGTTTCAAGTTAAAGGGAACAAAGATCGTAGTTCATCGTGACTTTTCGAAGGCCACAAGAGAGAAACGAGCAAAGTTATATGGAATTAAAAGTTAAATTAGTAAAGTATCGCCAGCAATGAAATGCAATGTTACACTGGAGAAACTCATCGTGCAGGAGAAAGTGTTCACGTGGGATGATGGAGTTTTAAAATGCGGCAAGGACAATGGTTTTCAAGTCCTGTCAAAAATGATTGGACAGGAATTTACTGATCCGTCGGAAAAAAATAAGCAGAAGCGGGATGACGAAGCTTGAAAAAACGACGTCTGCCGGAATATATCTCTAGATTTAAGTATTTTATGTTATAATGTCGCCGGTCTGCAAGGTAAGAGTATTGCTTTCTTTAATTTTGTTAAGGGTTTTGATGTTTTTTGCCTGGTAGAAACTTTCTGTGAGGAGAAAAATTTTGAAAGTTTCTCTAAATATTTCTCGGAATATAATCTATACTGGGAACCGGCTGTGCGTTCATCCAATTACGGTAGAGCGAAAGGGGGAATCCTTTTAGGTTGGAAATCCTCGTTAAAGTCTTGGTTAGACTATACAGTTCTTGGGGGGAGAAAAGTAATAAAGTTAGTATTAAACGGCGAGCTTTACTATATTTTACCTGTTTATTTATCGGGAGGGAAAGAGGAACAATGGGAACTAGATTTTTTAGAGCTAGAGCGCTACCTGGACAATAATAGTGATGGGGTAAAATTTATTTTGGTAGGGGATTTTAATTGTAGAATTACTAATGAGCAGTTACTACCGGATGATATTAGCAAATTTGGTTTATCCGGAATGAGATTATCAAAGGATAATACATTGAATGGCAGGGGCAAACGCTTCTTAGAACTATGTGAAGATCATAATTTGGTTATCATCAATGGGCGGACAAGGGGAGATTTATCAGGGGAGTTTACATACATAGGGGTCCGGGGATCTTCTGTAATTGATTACTGCTGTATTTCTTGTAATGGCCTAAAGGGTTTTGAATCATTTAAAATAGGTACAGAGATTTTTTCTGACCATATGCCTCTTGTTATTCGGCTAAAATCAGACGCGGGGGATAATAAGGATGAAGTTTTGCCGCTTTTGCCGAAAGTTAGGTTGAGTGAAAGCAAAAAACAAAAATACGTGGAGGATCTGCGGTCCAGTAGTTTGCGGGTAAATCAAATCCCCTTTGATGTAAATCAAGCGGGTTCGCAATTAAAAAACATGATTTATAATGCAGCAGGTTACAGGGAGTCGAAAGGGAAAAATAGGAAAGCGTGTGAGGGTAAACAAGAGTGGTTTGACGCTGAATGCTGTGCGGCTCGAGTTGGGGCGTTCAAATTATTAAATTTATTTAGGAAAAATAATGAAACACAAGTAAGAGAATTATATGTGGAGGCAGTTGGAAACTATAAATCATTATGCACACGGAAAAAAAGGGAATATTATGATAAAATTGTTGGGGAATTAAACGATGTAAAGAACAGTAGGGAGTTCTGGGAACGCGCGAAAATTTTTAAAACAAAAAAGTTTAAATGTGATTCCCAAATAAAACCGCATAGCTGGATACGTCACTTTCACAACCTTTATAACCCTTTAGAAACAAATGACCGGTTTATTTACGCAGCGCCTGACTACACAGATGAACGGTTAGATAGGGAAATCAGTTTGAATGAAATAAAATTTGTTCTGAAAAAAGCAAAGGATAATAAAGCTCCTGGGGTGGACAGAATCCCTTATGAATGTTTCAAGGAAGCGCCGGTAGAATTTCTTAATTTAGTTCACACTTTTTTTAACGACATATTTAGTAAGGGGCATGTACCAGAGTCCTTCAAAGAATCGGTAATTTTCCCACTACACAAAAAGGGAGAGTTATCATTAGTAGAAAATTATCGAGCTATTAGCTTTATTAACACAATTGCAAAAATATTTTCGGGGGTTCTATTGGAACGATTAGTTGAGTGGGTAAATATGCATAATATTTTGGATGAAAATCAGGCCGGGTTTCGCAAAGGATATTCCACGAATGACAACATTTTTAACTTAATTAGCATAATTGAGTTGACATTAAAAAACAAAGGGGTAAAATTATACGCTATGTTTGTTGACCTGAAAGCCGCATTTGATAGTGTGAACAGACACGCGCTGTTTTACAAATTGTATAATATCGGATTGTCATTTAAATTTGTAAATATTTTGAGGGAAATTTATAGAAGTACTAATTCGAGGGTATGGCATAATGAGGGGATAACTACAGCATTCGAAACTGTAAACGGCTTAAAACAAGGGTGCCAACTGTCTCCGCTGTTGTTTTCATTATTTATAAATGACCTTCAGGAGGTGCTGGGAGGGGGAGTGTGTGTGGATGGTCTTTGGGTGAGAGCGCTTTTATATGCGGATGATATTGTACTCCTGGCACGGGACCCAGAAAGGCTTCAGTGTATGATAAATAATTTTAAACAGTACTGTGATGAATGGAATTTAAAGGTTAATTTAAGCAAATCAAAAATTATGGTATTTAGAAGGGGAGGCAGGCTGGGTGTTCGGGAAAGGTGGTTTTATGACGGTGAACCTATTGAGGTAGTTAATAAATTTAAGTACTTAGGAATTACGTTAACGCCGCAACTATCATTTAAGGAGCATGCGCGCGATAAGGTGTCAGTTGCTAAATTCGCATTAAACAACATTTGGGGCAATTTCTTTCTTAAAAATAAAATTCCGGTTTCCGCGAAATGGTCGGTTTTTAATTCTGTGTGTCGGTCGGTGGTCGGTTATGGCGCTCAGGTATGGGGTTACAAAAACATAGAAAATTTTGAAATTTTTCAAAGGTTTGCCTTAAGAAAGATTTTTGCTTTGCCGCGAAATCTACCAAATTATGCTGTGTACTTGGAAACGGGGGTTCATTTGTTACATCAATTTTTTTTTAGTTTACATATTAACTATATTTTACGAGTTATTAAATTACCGGATTATAGGCTGCCAAAGAAACTTGCCGATAGTACTGTAAATAATAACGTTGGGTGGTTTAAAAGCTGGAAAGAACTAGCTGAAAAATACGACTGTCCTTTCTCTGGTAATCGAGATCTTTGGGAAGATCAAATGATTTTTTTATTAGGTAGGATTACCGAAAACACGCGAAAGCGGTGGTTGGAAAGAGCTGAACGAGCCGAATTTAATACTTTATATAAACATTTAGCTATTAATCTCGGAGACAGATCTTATATTTCGGATACGTACGATAGGTCGTTTATGAGTACTATTTTCAGGACGCGTTGCGGTCAATTGGGTCTAAACAATGGACCTCATAGGGAGGAAAGTAGACGTCTATGCGCCTTATGCAATTTGGGTGAGAAAGAAAATGTACAGCATTTTATTGGAGCATGCCCCGTCCTAAATGAAATAAGACGTAGGTGGTTTCACAGGGATACGTTGAATGTTGAGGAAGTAATAACTTATTTAAATGGGAGAAATTGGAGATTGTTAGTTGGGTTTGTGAGGGAGGCAAAAAAATACAGAAATTTCCTAGTGGAAGAATTCAATTACTGAAGTCTGTTGTGTTTGTAGTAATGCGCCTGTAGGAGTTTAGGTAAATGTGGGCGTGTCTGTGCTTAGTAGGTATATTGTTCTTGTTGTGAACCTAGACCTGGTCTGCACTGGTATCGGTTGGGGAATAGGAATGGGATGGTCTTTTGGAGGGGATATTATGTAGAAAAACATAATTTCATATATTATTGTTATTACCTATTTTATTGTTGTTTTTATTTATTTTTTTATTTTTTTCTACTTTGCAGACCGGTGGACCATTGTTTTAGTTAAGATAGGTTCTCATTAATGATTTGCAATAATTTTGTAATATATTCTTTGTTTACTTGCTTTTTATTTAATTTTGATTTTCGTATTTACTACCGAGTTATTTTTTCATATGAGATTTTTTCATATTTAATTAACGATGTTATTTATTACCTAAAGGAAAATAAGTTTATACAATATCTTTAATTTATCTTTAATAATATCTTAATAATGTATTGTATTTATTAACTTGTTATTTGTTACTTAATAACAATATCTTTAATAATTTTATTGTGGCAAGTCATTTTAGCCTTACTCGGTAGCTAATTCATTATCAATTTATTTTGGATGTTGTTAAAAGATAATGTGAGCGCTGAGATAAGCGTGCTGTAGTCTTTCAAATTGAGGAAACGACAAGTCTGGCAGACGACCTCAAGGTCATGCCGTGAGTGTCAAGAAAATAATAATTTTGGAGTTGATATTATTTTGTTATAACTTAAATAGGGTTTTTATTTGTTTATTCTTTTTATTTATTTTGTTTGGTTTTTTAGTTTATTATTTCTATTGTAGCAGCTTCATTTTTTTCGTTGTATAAAGAAATGTCTTAGTTTAATTTTTATAAAAATTAATATTCATTAATATAATTTAAAAAAACACATACTCAAAATAAAAAAATTATATATACATTTTTATTTTAATTAATTTTTGCGCTAAAATGCATATTAAAGCCGTTATTTAAAACCAAACAAACAAGAGAGTATAAACCTTGTGTGAAACACTCACAAAACTTTCTCTTGACAGTGTACATAATGAACAATAAAATCTATGTTTAATCATGAGTAAAGAAATCGAAAAGAAAAACTTAACTTAATTTTAATCATGAGTGAATTATGCTAGATGAAAATCAACCTCAGCAGAACTTAAGGGGGTAGTCAACCCAGAAAATCAAAATCAAAACTTCTGGCTATAATTTATCATTATTTATTTTAAATGAAATAGTAATTTACTAGTAATGATCTACCATTTAAACCAAGCCAAAGAATTAATTATAGCCCCTAAAATAAGGGTGAGGTTGGAAAAGCGGGCTTTTACGGGGAATCAAATATCTCAGGAACCAAGAAAGATATCAACATGATTTTTATGCTACAAAATACAGAAAATTGCTCTCTATTATTTGTTGTATGCGCTTGTATGTATTTTTTATTACAAGAAATTTAAAAAAAAAACATTTTTCAAAAACATCTATTTTATGTATTTATAAACTATTTTTTAACTAAATCTCTATTAAGCTTTTTGTAATAATAATTCCATAGATAATAGAGCAAGAATTTATGAACATTTGAGGAAAACATCATCTAAATACCTCCAATACTAACCAAAATATTTAATTCCCAAAAATGTACAATCATGTAAAAACCACATACCCAGAAAACTTAAAGTTGAAGGAATAATTTCACTCGCCTTGCTAGTGAGCTTCATTTTAAACAGATGTTTTTACAACTTTTTTCAACGTACAAACAAAGTAAACAAATGTAGTGATTCAGAAAATTTTAATCTTCAAATAACTGCAAAAAACATTGAAATTTAAAAAAAAAACATTTTCTTGAGTTGACTACCCCTTTAATGTACGGAAAATCACTAATAATTTTGTCGCTAAACTGCAGAAAAATGTTCGAAATAATATAATGAAGATTCTGTCATTTGCTATAACTTTAATTATACTCATTTTTTTGGTAAATGCGTAGGCCTACTAAGGACGCAATCTTTAAATAAAAAAAATTTTTACCACCAGCGAACAGAGCCTTTCAAAAATTTCAGCAGAAATGGCGCTTACTCATTCTTGTAGAGCACAATAAAAAAATATAGTTAATGAGGCGACTTTAAAAAAAAATAATTTAAACAGATTTTTAGAAAATTGAAAAACGGGACCTTTAGGGAACTTGTATTTTCAGTGAAAATTCGGTTTCAAAAAATCAACATGAAAAAATATTTTTTTCCCTATCTGTATTCATATAGAGGAATAAAAAGTAAAAATAAATTCTTCTAAAGCAATACAGTTCGTTAGTAAAGAAATTCCTAAATTTTTACTTATTTAACTTTTTTATTTGAATGTAGGCTAGTAGAGTAATATAAATTAACTTAATTACATTAAAGCATAAAATATTTACTAAGTAATTCATCAAAATTACACAACAATTACACATGAAAACTAGAAACGCTATTGGCTAACATGAAATAATAAATATTTTAAAATACTATTGCATGTTATTACAAAATAATGAAAAAAACTACTTAAATTTTTTTCATGAATTACATTCAGCAGTGAAACAGTGTTATGTAAATAACAATTTTTTATTTTCCAGTTAAAAAATATTTATTTATGAGTACAGTAAATAAAGTATTTCAAAAAATGAAAAATAAAAAATTGCATAATGAAACAGAAATATCATTTAAATTCGTATTAAACATTTTTCTTATATTAGGAATATACAAAGTGACATATATTAATATAAAATTGAACAGATCACCTTTACGAATATTAAAATTTATAACAATAAAATTATATTGTTATTTAATGATCGGATTGCAAATATGTTATTATATGCTGATAATATTCATAAGTTTGAAACGTATTTCGCAAGAATTGCAAAAGCCAAAGGTGTTAGAATACTTATTAGAGGTGACAAAACACACGGGGACTTTGGTATACTACGCATGCGCAATAATACAATTGATTATGTATTATAAAAAATCAGAAGATATAAAAAATTTTGTTAAAGATTTACTTGATTATCAGTTGATATACTATGAAAAAACTGGTAATAAAATTGTAGGTTTAAAATTGTTAAAAGTAATTTTAATATTTATGGTGTTTATGACAACTGGAGTTACTGTAGGTGTGATAGCAACACACTATTTTTTACAATGGGGAAATATGAATTATTATTTAAGATTAGATGACGTAATGAAAATAAATTCAAATATTTTATGGTATATTACATGTGTTGTGTTAAGAAATTCAGCCAGACAATTACGTATCGATTATATAAATGAATTCCAAATGTATTCATATAAAAAAGATTTATTTTATTATGAAAAACTTTGGTCAAAATTGGCCGGATTAACGAATCGTTTATCTAAAGTTATGGGAAAAATATTTTTTGTTAATTTAATACAAGTTTTAGCTGTTATGTTTTTGAATACTTATTCAACTTGTTTGACTTGGATTGATTATTTTAATCGGAATACAACCGAAAATGTGTACGATGCTGTAATGAGATCCGGAAACGTTTACGTCTCACCGGCTCCTCTTGTATATTTTCTTTATTCTTGTATGCGATTTTGGCTTTGTATATGCATTGCAAACGATCTTCAGAACGAGGTAAGTTAATACATTATTATGCACATATTATTTGAGGGCTCGCTTTTTAATATTTTTTGTAAGAATAAAAACTGCCCATAAAAGACAGGTGGAGTGACAAATTATTTACACTCAATCTGTTCGTTGCAGGGCTAAAATAAATAGTTCTGTTTCTTATCACATGGTCAGCCAATTAAATGACTGGACCATTTAAGAACAGAAGAGGTAAAGGTGTAAAAGACACTAATCAGAGTTATCTCCTCTGAAAGTAATGAATTTCATTATACAGCCAGACCCTGTGGCGAATGAAGTGAAGGTGTCATTTGCAGAGTGGAAAATATGTGCTTTTCAGAGGACCCGGGATGCTGATAAGTGTACTTTTTCATTCAGTGAGGAAGGCATGATAAACCACCTCACTCCTCGTTTTACTTAGTAAAACCTCTACAGGTTCAAACCAGCTTTTTGTCTGATGACCTAAACAACAACAAGAATAAAAACTTACTTCTTAATTTTCAGCTGACTTCTAAACTTAATTTTTGTGATTGCAACAAATCTTAGATTAGATTAGTTGGAATGAGTAATGTTATCATTTGCACAGTGGAAAGTTGATGCTTTTCAGAGGGCCTGGCATGCTGATAAGCATACTTTTCAACTTAGTGAGGAAAGCAACAGTAACCACCTCAGGCCTCGTTTTTTACTCAGTAAAGCTTCTAAAGGTTCAAACCAGCCTTTCCGCTGATGACCGAAACACCAAAAATACCATTACAAAATTCGACACCAGCGTTTTCATTAAAATGGGTCAATCGGAAGTAGTAGTTGATTCGTGCAATTTTTCACTTTTTTGCAGTTTTTCTCAAAAATTGTTCCTACGATTTTTATAAAAATTACATTTCCTTATTTATTTCATTTATTTTGCTCTACAAATTACGGTAAGCCTTGAATTTTTGTAAGGGGGGGCTGAGCTCTAGTGGTAAAAAATGGATCTTTTAAGGTTGCTGCCTTAATGTGCATTTTAGAGAAAAAGTGCATCGATTAAAATTTTAGTAAATTAAAACGCCTACAAATTAAAAAAAAATTCTTTCTATAACGCTTAGTTCAGCTCAATTAGTGATTTTCTGATTTGAATAAAAAATATTAGTTGAAGGGTTGGACACTCTTGTCAACATTTTAAAAGTAGGTAACATTTTTGAAATTTTAAAGAGGTATATATTTAGTTGCACTATAAATGAAATCACTGAAATTCTGGCATCCACTTAATCCGGAAATAACTAAATAAAAATATTGGTTTAATGGTTGGACACCTTTTTCAATCTCTCAGGAATACGGAAAATTTTGGAAATTTTTACAGGGTAGTTTTCTAGTTGCATTATAAATAACCACCGACTTTTCAACTTTTTAGGAATAGGACAAATTTTGGAAATTTTTACAGGGTAGTTTTTTAGTTGTATGATAAATAACCACCGACTTTTCAACCTTTTAGGAATAGGGCAAAATTTGAAAATTTTTACAGGGTAGTTTTTTAGTTGTATGATAAATAACCACCGACTTTTCAACCTTTTAGGAATAGGGCAAAATTTGAAAATTTTTACAGGGTAGTTTTCTAGTTGCATTATAAATAACCACCGACTTTTCAACTTTTTAGGAATAGGACAAATTTTGGAAATTTTTACAGGGTAGTTTTTTAGTTGTATGATAAATAACCACCGACTTTTCAACCTTTTAGGAATAGGGCAAAATTTGAAAATTTTTACAGGGTAGTTTTCTAGTTGCATTATAAATAACCACCGACTTTTTACCCTTTTTGGAATAGGGTAAATTTCGGGAATTCTTACAGGGTAGTGTTTTAGTTGTATGATAAATAACCACCGACTTTTCAACTTTTTAGGAATAGGGTAAATTTTGGAAATTTTTACAGGGTAGTTTTCTAGTTGCATTATAATAACCACCGACTTTTCAACCTTTTTGGAATAGGGTAAATTTCGGAAATTTTTACAGGGTAGTTTTTTAGTTGTATGATAAATAACCACCGACTTTTCAACCTTTTAGGAATAGGGCAAAATTTGAAAATTTTTACAGGGTAGTTTTCTAGTTGCATTATAAATAACCACCGACTTTTTACCCTTTTTGGAATAGGGTAAATTTCGGGAATTCTTACAAGGTAGTTTTCTAGTTGCATTATAAATAACCACCGACTTTTCAACCTTTTTGGAATAGGGTAAATTTCGGAAATTCTTACAGGGTAGTGTTTTAGTTGTATGATAAATAACCACCGACTTTTCAACTTTTTAGGAATAGGGTAAATTTTGGAAATTTTTACAGGGTAGTTTTCTAGTTGCATTATAAATAACCACCGACTTTTCAACCTTTTTGGAATAGGGTAAATTTCGGAAATTTTTATAGGGTAGTTTTCTAGTTGCATTATAAATAACCACCGACTTTTCAACCGTTTTGGAATAGGGTAAATTTCGGAAATTTTTACAGGGTAGTTTTCTAGTTGCATTATGAATAACCATCGACTTCTCAACCTTTTAGGAATAGGGCTAAATTTTCGAGATTTTTACAGGGTAGTTTTCTAGTTGCATTATAAATAACCACCGACTTTTTACCCTGTTTGGAATAGGGTAAATTTCAGAAATTCTTACAGGGTAGTTTTCTAGTTGCATTATAAATAACCACCGACTTTTCAACCTTTTTGGAATAGGGTAAATTTCGGAAATTTTTATAGGGTAGTTTTCTAGTTGCATTATAAATAACCACCGACTTTTCAACCTTTTTGGAATAGGGTAAATTTCGGAAATTCTTACAGGGTAGTTTTCTAGTTGCATTATGAATAACCACCGACTTTTCAACCTTTTAGGAATAGGGCTAAATTTTCGAAATTTTTACAGGGTAGTTTTCTTATTGCATTATAAATAACCACCGACATTCAGCCATCTATCTTTTTTAAAACTTAGTAAACAAAGAATATTGTGTTAAGGGTTGAAAAACACTTTTCAATCCAATAACCGGTAGAATGTCTTAATCGTTTATATTTCTTGTTAAATAATTTAAAGGGAATATTTCCTTCAAATTTCAGCTTTTTAGCTATTGTTTAAGTAGAAGAATTAGGAACGAGTGAGTCAGTCAGTCAGTCCCATTCATATATTTATGTACATATATTTATGTATTTATAACCCCAAATTTCACATCCCATTGTATTTCTAATCTAATTTTATATTCAGGAGAGAAGAAAACTATTTATTAAATTTCTAACCCATCGGGTTGGTCTAGAGGTAAAGTCGTCGCCAAAATCAACTGTTTAACGGCTGATTTTTGTAGACGAAGGTTCCTAGTTCAAATCCTAGTAAAGGTAGTTACTTTTATACGGATTTGAATGCTAGACAGTGGTTACCGGTGTACTTTGATGGTTGGGGTTCAATTAACCATACTCTCTCAGGAATGGTCGACCTCAGTCTGTACAAGACTACACCTCTATACACGTCATACATATCATCCTCATCTCATTGGGTCATGGGGTTGCTTATTGTTCTGAATTGAACATATTGCAACGTACACAAACTAGGGATTACAAAAAAAGAAAAAAAATTTCTATTATAATATTTAAGAAGGTTTCCTTATGCTTCATTAAATGTTTTTTTGCAGCTGACCATTCTCCTGAAGAAAAATATATTATCTAATATACATAATTTATTATTGACTGAACCAAAACAAGTACACAAGGTAAAAATAATTAATTATTGCAAATTTTTGCCATATTTTTCTGCAAACTTATTTATAAATACGGTTACGTAGGATAAGTAAACAAATTACATTTAGCTGTAAGTAAAAAAACTATATAAATTAAAAAGCCGATGATCTGATAGTGCTACAGAAGAATAAGGATGACCTGGAGAGAGCACTCGTCATGTTGAAAAAATTCTGCAAAGAATATAAGTTGACAGTTTTGGCAAAGAAGACAAAGGTAATGGCATTCAAGGAAGAGCCAGTCAGAAGCCAAATTGTTACGGAGAAAAATATTCTGGAACAGATATCCCACTTTCAGTCCCTAGGTTGCAACATTACATACCATAGGATAAAGATGCTTACAATAAGATGCACTAATTTCAGAAAATATGTGGATCTATACACCGAAACTTAAAAAAATACCAGCAAAACAGGAGGGTGAGATTTTAGAAAACAATAGCAGTGCCGACCCTACTCTATGGCAGTGAAACTTGGGTGCTATCAAAACAAGAGGAGAGTAGATTGCAAACATCTGAAATGAAATTTCTTCAACTTACGTATGGGTGTAGTAGAGAAGATCGTTACAGGAATACCGAGAGAAGGAAAGAACTCAACATCTTCTCTATAAATGACAGGGTATCTCAGAATAGAATGCAGCGGTTAGAGCATGTGTACAGAATGAGGGAGGATAGAATACCTACAGTTGAGCCGTTCTTAGTTTACTCCTAGTGTCAACAAACAAAAGCCACCTACTACAGGGTGCACGCTAGAGTCCGCGACTTTACGGATGTTGTATTCCTATTAAGTTAACTTTTTTTTAAATTATACGTACTAAAAGTACTAAAAACATCAGTCATGATATTATAATGTAGGCCTAAAAATTTCATTTATAAAAATACTTTTAAAAGTATTTAGTATTTAAAAACTTTTGAAAATATTTTTTTGTTATTTTTTAATCAGCGTGCACACATTTTCATATAATGCGCATGCTCAGTGACATCATTATTTGTTTACATTAGGAGCAAACTAAGAGAGGTTGGATTTTAAGCAAACACTAGACTATAAACCGGAAGGGAAGAGAGAACGAGGACGTCCGACAAACAGATAGGCAGATTTGAGAGTTTTGGAATAAGCTAAGAAGCCTTATCCTTGAAAGGCAGAAGAAGAAGACGAAGAAACTGGGTTAAGCTATGAACTACATCACAGCGAAAGCCTAGTAGCAAAACAGGAGTCGATCATGAATGAAGAACCAAGAATCAAACAGAATGAGTAAAAAACACTTGGAAGTAACAAACACGAGATTACCAAGAGCCCACTGTTGGTGACAGTGGCTATCAGAGGACGGTATTGTCCACAAGACGCTCATAATTAAAATTAGATTATGTTTTTCATTTTATATTGTTTACTCATAATATTGTGACAATATCGAAGACGAATATGGTTCAAGAAATTTCTAGTAACTTCATTCATAAAATGGTAAAGAGTAGATAATAGAGTGAAAAAGTAACAATAGTGTTAGCTATAAATAAATACCTATTTATAAAGGGTCTTTATTATACAACTATTTATGAAAGGGTCGGTTGATTACCTGTAACACCTTTTATTCTACTTACAACAGATCTATTTACTTGTTTACAATAGTTCAGATGTTTCCAGTAAAAAGGGTTTTCTGTACTTTATTATTTGCATACAATTTCTCTGCCTTTCTGAAATTATCTTTTTGATCGACCTATATAAAGAGCACCCGAGTGCGGTCAGGGGGTTAGTATCCGTTTGATTTTTGACGAGTGTTTATTGAGTGGCTATAGTTGCGTAGTACAGGTTACGTATCTGAGCATTGTAGTGGTTAACTATTGTTTTATTATCTTGTTGTGTATGTGCATTATATTCAGTTTTTGTGTATGTGCTTTGTGTATAATTATTATTGTAAGTAGTACTAAGTAAATTATTTAAGATATTTATTGTATTACTCCATTTTAATTAGTTTATTCATGAGGGTATTGAAAACGAAAATAAAACTCGTCTGCGATCAAGAAAGCCACCTAAAAAAACTGCAATTACTGCCAAAGAGGAAGCATTTAACATACCCAGTGCATGGAAGCAAGAATGGGCATCAAAGCAGCAAGAACAAATCCCATGGTTTTCACAAAAACCACCAGGTTTTGGACTACCTCGTAGAAAATGGTCAGCTCTAAATAGAATAAGAACAAAACACGGTAGGTGTGCTGATTTATTGTTTAAATGGGGCAAAATACCATCGCCTTTATGTGAGTGTGGTCAAAGACAAACTATTGATCACATAGTGAAAGAGTGCAGAATAACTGCCTTTAGAGGAGGGACAAGAGCGGATTTCCTGATGGCAACTCCAGAATCAATAGCCTACTTGGACAGACTGGATGTCTGTATATAGACTTAAGCATGTTTTTATAATTACGTACTGTACGAGGGGGTACCCAAAAGAAACCGGAATTATTTTTTAAAACTATTTATTTTTAATTTTTTTTACAAAAGAACCTTATCCCCTTCAAAATACTCTCCATTACAACTAATACATTTTTCCCACCGGTGCTTCCACTATTCAAAACATTTTTTGTACTCCTCTTCAGTGATGGCTGCCAGCTTATCCGTCGTTTTTTTCTTGACATCATCAACGTTGTTAAATCGGAGACCTTTCATGCCCCTTTTCATGCGTGGGAACAAGAAAAAATCACACGGAGCCAGATCGGGTGAGTACGGTGCGTGTGGTAGCAAAACCATGCCGTTTTTCGCCAAAAACTGGGTAACCGAGATTGCCATGTGTGCAGGCGCGTTGTCGTGGTGGAAAAACCAGTCCCCTGTCTGCCACAAATTAGGTCTTTTTCGACGAATGCTGTTTCGTAGTCTTCTTAACACTTCAAGATAAAAAGCTTGATTTACCGTCTGGCCTGGTGGAACGAACTCTGAATGGACAATTCCCCTCACATCAAAAAAACAAATCAGCATTGTTTTGATGTTCGATCTGACTTGACGACTTTTTTTTGGTCGGGGTGATAATGAAGTCTTCCATTGACTGGATTGTTGTTTGGTTTCTGGGTCGTACCCATAGCACCAAGACTCGTCACCCGTAATGATCTCTGACATGAAATCTGGATCAGTATCAAGCTGTTGTTTCAAATCACTACACGTTTCAATTCGACGTTCCTTTTGAGTGTCTGTCAGAACCCGAGGCACAAACTTGGCAGCGACTCTTTTCATTGTCAAGTCTTCTGTTAAAATGCGTTGGACTGAGCTCCAAGATAACCCACTAACCTGTGATATTTGGCCAATGGTCTGTCGTCGGTCTGTTCGTACAATTTCTTTCACTTTCACAACATTTTCGTCTGTTCGGGAAGTCGACGGTCGTCCAGAACGAGGTTTGTTCTCAATCGACATGTCGCCATTTTTAAAGCGCAAAATCCACTCGTACACTTGGGTTTTTCCAATAGCGTCGTCTTTGTAAGCTGTGTTCAACATTACAACTGTTTCCGCGGCGTTTTTACCGAGCAAGAAGCAAAATTTCACAGCCGCACGTTGTTCATTAAAACTTGCCATCATGAAAAACGACACGAGCACAAAACAGCACTAGCGAGAACAATCACTGCACGAGAACAGAACAAGCTAGATCAACGAACAAAATGGCATTGAACTGGCAATGAGTAGCGCTACAAGCAGCCTAGTGGCGGGAATTTGTACTGCACAAGCTCCGCCCACAGCAGAGCTATTCCGGATACTTTTGGGTACCCCCTCGTATGTACATATTTTTCATGTTTTTTTTATGACTATTTGTTTCCCAAACAATCATTAATGTTATTTCCCATCCTTATAGACAGAGGGTCATATTTGATCCCAATATATAACAATTATGATGCTGATTTTTAAATGTCTTGAAAAGCCATACGCTAAATACATAGGCTAATTAGTTTATTATTTATTTTGTAAATCTTTTAGTTGTAATAAATATTCGTAGTTGTAAACTTTAGTGTATTAATTTTTTTAATTAACTAGATCCCGAAACGGACCTTAGCGATAAGTGTCACAATATTAAACATAGATTTTATGTTTTATTATTTTCATTGACTAGAGAAAGTCGTGTAAGTATTTAACAAGATTATTTTTTCATATTGTTTCAGTTGAAGGGGTTTCTAAAAAGGATAACATTGACACCGTCATCCATAAGGGTAGCTAGGTGTGTAAAAGTGGATAAGGGTTTCATGTGTTCGGTAAGTAACTGATGAAACAATTCATTTAAAATTTTATTATCATCATAAAAAATTTTTAAATGAATACAGGTTATACAGGTGGTCCATACAGTTTTAGCTAGCAGTCCTTAGACTTTGTATTGCCTAGCGTTATGTAACTATCTGGTAACTTAACTTAAATCTGAAATTATTTTTGTCACGATAATAAACAAAATTAACGGCACCATTATACCTCAAAAATTGAAAAAAGTCGATTTTTTTAATTTTGGCGCCATTGCCTACTGTATTTTTTTCTGTGTGATTACATATAAAAATTATAACTCTACAGCTGAAATTACGGAAGCTTTGCAGAATTATGTTATGTAAAGTTTCGACCAGAATTTCTTTTAATTGAGTTAATCTGTGGAAACAATTAAGAGTTGCGATATTTAAAAAATACAGAAAGCTAAGAATGCAATGGAAAGTGTGTCAAAAGAAGAAACAAAAGAGAAAAAAGAGGAAATTATTTGAGGAAAAAGAACATTTTGATGAAGATCAATATATGGTGCAACTGATTTTAGGGTAAGTAAAAATTTACAGCTCCTTTCTCGCAAATTCATTTTTACTTTCTCTTGTCTATATGAATATATAGGAAGGAAAGTATTGTTTTCATGTCGATTTTTCGAAATCGAGTTTTCACCGGATCTATACGTTTTCAGACCCCCTGAACCCAAAAAACATGTTTTTAGCGATTGGTCTGTGTGTTTGTGTCTGTGTGTGTGTCTCTATGTGTGTGAGTCTGTGTGTGAACAGAATATCTCAAGAACGGAACATCGTACGAACTTGAAACTTGAAACTTAAGTTACATACCACTACCGGACCCGACACGGACATTTTCATCAAAATCGGTCAACCGGAAGTAGTAGTTTATTCGTGTAATTTTTCACTTTTTTGTGATTTTCTCAAAAACTGGTCCTACGATTTTTTTTAAATCGCCTCATTTACTCAATTTTTTATTCTCTACAAGATAGGGTAAGCGCCATGTTTGCTGAAATTCTGGGTGAGGCTGTTTTCACGTAAAAACATTTTCTTTTTAAGATTGCGGCTTTAATATGCATTTTAGCGCAAAACTAATAGTGATTTTCCGTATTAATATACCAAACTGAGGTTAAATTTCATTTGGCATCATTCACTCATGATTAAAATTAAATTATGTTTATTGAGGTTAGTTTTTTTGTTCATTTCTAATGTTTTATTACTAATGTCAAGTTATATTGTTCATTATTTACACTGGTAAGAGAAAGTCGTGTGTGTGTTTCACACCAAATTTTTATATACAGTAAAACCTCACTAAGTCGGACTAATTGGGGGGAAGTGAAGTCCGAATTATCGCGAATATTTGTTTACATCTAAAAATTGAATAATTTAGGCAATTAAAATTAAAAAATAAACGTTAATTGTCTGGAATATTGGTTTTTAATGAATTTACAGTACAGTATATTGAAAAACAACAAAGTTAAAAGTATAGAATTAAAAATATTTACGGCAGTAAAAATATTGTTAAATATTAAATATCCAGGGTAAAATGATATTTAATTAAAACACTGTACTTACGTACCGATTATTCGGTACTTGTTGAAGTAGAGGGTTGACAAATATCCTCAGGGATCATTTGAGGTTGCTTAGAAAAAAAACTTGTTATTTTTTTCTGTGATTCTTTGCTACACTGTTTTCTTATAACTTGTTGGCGCATCTCTCTTAGGACAAGATAATAATCATTGAATTCCGGATTGAAGTCTGCAAATTCAATAAGTTCGTCTATGTGGTTTCTCACTTTACTAGCTTAAATTGTGGAACGTTTTCTTCACTGAGTAACCAATAATGTATTACAGGATGAAACAATTTTTATTAAACAGATAAAAGCTATTATTTTTTGAAGTAGCACTTTATTAATTTTTAACTAATGTCACCGCCACCCCCTCTAATTAATCATTTACTGTGTTGCCGGCCTTGAATACTTCTTCCGGCCTTTGTCGGCGCGATGAGCTCTTTATCGGCGAAGCGACAAGCCCTTTAGCGGCGCCCGACAAACCTTTCGGCTCCCCACCGAAAGAGGCCTTTGTCATCAAGGCCAAGCCAGTAGCCGCTCTCTACCACAGCGCTCTCGGCAGCTACATAAAGAGCGCTGCACTGAGCAGGCGGATTCAATTCCAATCAAGACACCGAGGGATTCACTTCTACCAGACAGCAGACGAGACGTCCACCACGGCATACGGCTGCCGGACTCCAGCGAAGAATAATCGACGACCATGCAAGAGAGAAGATGATGCTTCCACTCGCCGTCCCGTCACCGTAAGCCGTCGACCGGACCGTCATCACCCGCTGACGCGAGCGATGCCCACAGCGGTCCCTCGACCGAGCCTTACGCCCACCGGACCCGACGAAGCAGCCATCGACGCACTACTGCGAGGGAAGAAGATGACGTCTCCGCTGGACGATGACACGCCATGTCGCCCAGCTCCTTGACCGCCACGACGACTACGACAGACGACTACCGTTTAAACGGCCCTTTTCAGGGCTACCAAATTAATAAGGTTGCCACTTAATGTCACCATCCGGTGACACTAAAAAAATTTAAAAAGCTGCTCTTCTTGGAGTAGTCCGAAATATCGCGAATTCCGAATTAGTGAAGTCCGAATTAGTGAGGTTTTACTGTATAATAAAATATTTTATTTTATTTGATTTCAGATATTAATGATGTGGTTATATTATTCATGTACATTGTATCAATTTTATGACGCAATCACCTTACCACCAGTCTACAAATACGAAGAGGAAATAAAAGTACTGAGCCGTAAGTTGACGTCATGTTCAGATGCTAAGGCCTCCTGTGATTTCATGTACTCGAATTTAATAAACTATTGCAAAACACAAAATCTGAAACCACCTTCAAGACTGTCAACGCCTCGGCCACCACCCTTCGGATTATTAGGCAGTTTTTTTGGGAAATGAGCAAAAAACACGCCATTATTTTAGTACTACGAGGGCAATCCAGAAAGTCTGTCACGTTTTGCGTTGTAGCCGCTAGGGGCTGAGCTATCGCGGCCATTTTGGTGCCGCGGCGTTTGTCCGTTAAGTGGCTATCCAGCCGTGCTAGCGAGAGGTCTGTGTCGCTCTTCGTTGTTTTTCAACAACAACTTAAAATGTGTGCCGCAATTTAAAATCCCGCGAGTTGTGAAGTACGGCCAGTAATTCTTCTTATCGATTTCTTGGAACGTGGCACAACAATAACCTCTGCGAGGTATTGTGAAACACTTGAAAAGTTAAGAAGAGCGATCCAAAACAAGCGCAGAGGAAAGTTGACTGGAAACATTCTCTTTTTGGATGACAACGCCCGACCACACACGGCAAATCGAACACGATAAGTCCTCGATCCTTTCAAATGGGAGGTTTTCCCACATCCGCCATACAGTCCGGACCTAGCGCCCAGCGATTATCACTTGTTCCCGACAATGAAGACATGGCTTGCGACGCAGCGCTTTGACGACGACGCGGAGCTGCAGGAGGGTGTGACTAACTGGTAAAAATCACAGGCGGTAGACTTTTATGACGCCGGAATTTCAAAATTAGTTCACCGCTATGATAAGTGTATTAATTTGTTAGGTGATTATGTAGAAAAATAGCATTTTAGTTGCACTTTCAAATGCATATAATAAAATTTTTTTCTTGTACTTAGTTTTTTTTATATCAAAACGTGACAGACTTTCGGGACTGCCCTCGCATTAAAAATATATAATAGCACATAATTGTATTTTGTATAATACAAATAAACAAAATAATAAATAAATAACAAAGTATATGTATTTTGAGTTTTAGTAAACAATAACTGAATTAGTCATTTCAGAAAGCCCGTAAATTAAAATTTTTTATAGTATTCAAATCAGTTGAAACGAACTACAGTGGAGCGTCGGTTATCCGAACTAATTAAGACCAGAGCGGTTCTGATAATCAAATAGTTCGGATAATAAAATACTTTTTTTTTAATTTTTTTATTCTTAATATGTGTACGTTGCAATCTGTTCAATTCAGAACAATAAGCAACCCCATGACCCAATGAGATGAGGATTATGTGTATGACGTGTGAATGAAGTGTAGTCTTGTACAGATCCAGGCCGACAATTCCTGAGAGAGCATGGTTAATAGAACCCCAACCATTAAAGTACACCGGTAACCACTGTTTATTATTCAATTCCGTATAAAAGTAACTATTTTTACTAGGATTTGAACCAGAAACCTACAACTCCGAAAATCAGCTGTTAAACAGCTGATTTTGGCAACGACGTTACCTCTAGACCAACCCGGTGGGTTGTTAATAACAGAGTAATTGTATTTTGAATTTTTGTTTTTTCTTTTTTAGTTTATTTTTGCTATTGGGAACTGTACATTGTTGACAACTATAGAGTGATTCAAAAAGAGCGCCGGTTTTGATATATCAAATTAAGAGATTTATTTTATTGAAAAACTGAAAATAAATACATCAACAAGTTCATCTTACCTTCGGATTTCATGTATGAAAAATGATGTCATGCATGTGTCCTCCTCTACTGCGCTGGCACGCATCAACTCTGTCCATGAAATTGGATATTACTGCACGACAAGTTTCGACTTCCATTTGCCCGTTAACCCGTCGAATTTCCTCCTTCAAGTCATTGATGTTTCGGGGTTTATTGGCATACACCAATGACTTCAGATGACCCCAAAAATGAAAGTCACAAGGCGTCAAGTCACACGACCTTGGTGGCCATTGATGGTCGGAATTACGAGAAATGATGCGATCCTGGAACCGTTCACGGAGCAACAAAATTGTTTCTCGTGCAGCGTGACAGGTGGCACCATCCTGCTGAAACCACAACTCGTCAATGTCCATTCCATCCAAATGACGCCACAAAAACTCCCTAATAGCTACCCAATCCTTTGCTACTTTTGAGGTAACGGGCGCTGGGTGTAGCACCTCCGTGTACTTTTCGTAGTACATCCATGTGTGGTAGAGCCACGTGCAAAGCATTAGCTGCGTAACGAGCTCGACGGTGACTCGTCCAACGTTTACACGAGTACTGAGGGGAGTGACCGCACCCACTCATTTGGGTTGGCCTCTCAGGGGTTGTGGGTTCCTGCGTAGCGCTCTAAAGCCACTAGGCTGCTTAAATTCCTTCGGAATGGGCGTAGCTGGCCGAGAGGTGTCCGGTAACGGATAATCAAATACGCATGTACCGTAACATTGTAATATAACCTAACACTAATTGTATTTATTGAAAATGTTAGAGAACTAACGATTATAAAAACGAAAAAATACAGAATTTCAAAACTGAATATATTAACGATTAAACTACGTTAGGAAATATTTTTAACGCACTTATGCTTTGGCCTACTATAATTATAGTAACTTTTAAAAGATTTTATAACTTTTAAAAAATCTGGAATTTTCTTTTGAACTATGACTGAAGTTATTTATGTTGCAGCGGCATCTTTTTCTTTTTAGTAAAAATGCTTCAGGAACACTTTTAGGAACGCTTCAGGAACACACGGAGAACACTTTTTATTTAAATTCCTAATGTGTGTACGTTGCAATCTGTTTATTTCAGAACAATAAGCAACCCCATGACCCAATGAGATGAAGATGAAGTGTATGACATGTAAATGAAGTGCAGTCTTGTACAGACTCAGGCCGACCATTCCTGAGAGACTATGGTTAATTGAACCCCCAACCATCAAAGTACACCGGTAACCACTGTCTAGCATTGAAATCCGTATAAAAGTAACTACCTTTACTAGGATTTGAACCAGGAACGTTCGTCTCCGAAAATCAGCTGTTAAACAGCTGATTTTGGCGACGACTTTACCTTTAGGCCAACCCGGTGTTTTGGACCAACATGGGGGAGAACACATTTGTTTTCTCTTTAATTCTTTATTTACAACTGTAAAATGTTATAACAAGCAAATGTGATGATTATGATAATAATGTAAATGACATGATAGGCATGAGAGGGGTAGGGCCCCCATTGGTGCCTCCCCAAGAATGAAATTTTTATATAAAATTAGCAGGTCTCTACTCCAGCGTCTTTTCAGGCGTCTAGGGGGATTATCAAACAAATGGAAGGTGGAAAGTGAACGCACCACTGGTTCTCGTGTTCGTGTAACTTGCCGTGAAAGCGTTTGTATAGGTATTCGATGGAATTTTGTACAAGTGGTGTTTTCAAATCTGTATGTAAGGTTTTGTTGCTAACGTAAAGAGGTACATTTGCTATAAGGTGTAATGTTTTTGACTGGAATGCTTGTATTCGTTGCAAGTTAAAGGGTTTGGTTGTACCGTAAATTTGGGACCAGAAGGTCCACATAGGTTTCAAAAGAGAACAATATATTATGCGTAATTTTTGTACCGTTGGTAATTTTGATCGTTTGTGAAGTAGGGAATATAGACGTTTAAGTCGGGAATTTAGTAATAAACGTTTCCGTTTGATATGAGAGAGCACTTAAAAAACCAAATTTTGACTTTATGTGTACCCGAGTTTGAAGTTACTTATATCTCAGGCAACAAAGATTAATTTCACTTCAAATTTTTGTCTTGCATAGTCTTTGCTTTAATACATAAGCTCTGATCCGCTTATGTATTCTGATCTACCAACCCCTCTGACCACTTAGGTATTCTGATCCACCTACCCCTCTGATGCGAGGCACGGAAGCGGCGCCGAGTGCCGCTGGAGTGGCGAGTTTATATTGTCCAATAATCCCATTAGAATTCCTTGTTATAAATTATTCAAAATACCACTACTCCTTTACAAGTGACCTTTAATTTATATTCCTTTAAAACCCAACTTAAAGTTTCTTAATTCCAACAAGTAAGAGCACATCCCTTACTATAAGTTTTAACTTAAGCCATTTTACACTTTACTAATTAATGAATGTTCATATTATCAAGGGAAGAAAATGTATCAAATTACTTAATAATTTGAGCTTTTACTAATACACAAAATAAATATAAAAATCTGGTGTGAAACACTCACACAACTTTCTCTTGCCAATGCAAATGATTAACAATAAACCTAACGTTAGTAATAAAACATTAGAAATAAAAAAAAACTAACCTCATTAAACATAACCTAATTTTAATCATGAGTGAAAGACGCAATATTAAAATCAACCTCAGTTAGGCTTACAAATACGGAAAATCACTCTTTCACACTAAACTAGACTCTGTAGAGAAAAATGCTATAAATAAAAATTGTAGATCGTTTTATTTCCTATAAAATTATATATATACACTTTGTCGTAAAATGCAGTCTAAGGCCGAAATCTTTAAATAATTGATTTTTTACAAGTTTTCGTGAGAAAAAGCAGAAAACACTGATTACTGCTAAACTAAGCGTTATACAAAGAAATGTTTTGAATAAAAGTTGTAGAATTTAAAATTCTCTAGAACTTTTATTACATACATTTTTGCGCTTAAATGCATATTAAAGCCACAATCTTAAAACAAATGTTTTTTACGTGAAAACAGCCTCACCAAGAATTTTAGCAAACATGGCGCCTACCCTATCTTGTAGAGCAGACAAATTTTAGTAAATGAGACTTTTTTAAAAAAAATCGTAGGACCAGTTTTTGAGAAAATCGCAAAAAAGTGAAAAATTACACGAATAAACTACTACTTCCGGTTAATTGATTTTGATGAAAACGTTCGTGTTGGGTCCGGTTGTGGTATGTAACTTAAGTTTCAAGGTGCAAGTTCGTACAATGTTCCGTTCTTGAGATATTTTGTATAAACCACACAGACCTATCTCTAAAAACATGTTTTTTGGGTTCAGGGGGTCTGAAAACGTGTAGATCCGGTGAAAACTCGATTTCGAAAATCGACATGAAAACAATACTTTCCTTCCTACATATTCATATAGGCAAGAGAGAGTAAAAATGAACAATACAATCGGTGTTTACATTATTACTAAACAATGTAAAACGTAATTTATATAACTTAGTTTTAATCATAAGTGAATGAAGAAAAATGAATATCAACTTCTTTTAAAATTGATAATACGAGAAATCACTAACTGACGCTAAAATGAGATTCTTTGATATAAAAGATGTAAATTATTTCACTTCCTATAACTGTAATTTTATTAAGCCTATATACACATTTGTCGCAAAATTCATAATAAGCTCGTAATAATGAAAAATCCCATTTTTTTATCGACTTTGATGAAAAAAGTACAGCGTACGAGGTGTGGCTATTAAAAAACGAGGCTGACGTTCTAAAAAATTCTAATTTTATTTTGTACGTAATCACTTCTTGTCACCTTCAATATACACTCTTTCTCTATCCCTACAAAGCTCCATGCGAATTTTCTGAAGAATTTTTTGTCAGCTCTTTCAGGTTAGGTGCCGCTTTCTCTTTTACCGCTTCCACAGACTTAAATCTTGTCCCTTTTACTGTAGATTTTACCTTAGGAAATTGGTAGAAGTCACATGGTGCAAGATCTGGTGAATAAGGTGAATGTTCTAACACTGAGATGCTGTACTTGGCTAGGAACCTCTTGACAGATAATGCGGAATGAGCTGGCGCATTGTCTTGGTGGAGAGCCCATGATTTGTCCTTCCACATTTCGGCACGTTTTTCCTTACTCTTTGAAGTAGTCTAGAAAATACCTCATAGTCGTAATATTGATTGATTGTTTGACCCCCAGGAACCCAGTGAAGGTACACAATCACATGGTTATCAAAAAAACAATCATCATTGCTTTAAATGTTGATTTGTTCATTCAAGCTTTTTTGGCTCTAGGTGAAGTTCGGCTCTTCTAGTGCATGGATAGGCGCTTCGTTTCCGGATCATAAGTAAAAAACCACGTTTCATCATATGTTATTATCTTTTACTTGTTCCATAAGGTGAAACTGCATTAAAAGGGAGAAGATTAGAGTCTGTAGAAGCTGTAAGAGAGAAAGCGGCACGTGTCCTGAAGGAGCAAGCGTTTATCCATGCAGTAAACTAACAAACAAGATAACGACTGTAGTATGTTTTCACATTTGGATTATAACGGTGAAGACCTTTGAGCGCATGCGTAGTTATGCCACATATCTCCCTCTTACTCGCTCGGCTATGGGACATTAGTTCGTCTGTTACCTATAGATAACCTTGCATGTTATAAAACAATAATTAAACTTTTATAAAATAATGCAAGATAAATTGACAAAACCAATTAGATAATTACAAATAACGTAATAGTTTCATTTCAGTCAACACAATTTTAATGATAGGTTAGTGTTAACAATTTTATCATTTATAAGGTATTAACCGTTGAAAAAACTGAGAAAATTCAAGAAGTTTAAATATTGTGATTTTTATGAAAAAAAATTTTTCATTCTTCATCAAGTTACAAATGTTTTTTAGTTTGTTTAACAATATGGACTTTTCCGATTATTAGCGACATTATGTTGAAGGTTTTGTAAATTGTTGGAAATTAACTGGTGATCGACTAATTGACGACCAATGGATAGTTGCTTAATAGAAAATTAATTTCGATTATTCAAGAATTGTGATGAACTGTATACAACAGGATAAAAGTGAATTTAAATATTATTTTTATATAATTTCTATTTGAAAATTGAATGCGAAATCTTATGATTAAAAACTGAAAACGCTATCTAGTGTTTTAAAAACATTAAAACTTTAATGTTTATTTAAAAAATACTAAATTAATAGTTTTTACGAGACAATAAATACATTAGGTCGTACATTTTCAAAATAGGCTAACTCTGATAAATACAATAGGACGTAACATTTTCAAAATAGGCTAACTCTGATAAATACAATAGGTCGTACATTTTTAAAATAGGCAACTCTGATAAATAAAATAGGTCGTACAATTTCAAAATAGGCTAACTCTGATAAATACAATAGGTCGTACATTTTCAAAATAGGCTAACTCTGATAAATAGAATAGGGCGTACATTTTCAAAATAGGCTAACTCTGATAAATACAATAGGACGTACATTTTTAAAATAGGCTAACTCTGATAAATACAATAGGACGTACATTTCAAAATAGGCTAACTCTGATAAACACAACAAAACGTACATTTTCAAAATAAGCTAAATCTGATAAATACAATAGGACGTACATTTTAAAAATAGGCTAATTCTGATGAATACAATAGGATGTACATTTTCAAAATAGGCTGAAACTGATAAATACAATAGGACGTACATTTTCAAAATAGGCTAATTCTGATAAATATAATAGGGCGTACATTTTCAAAATAGGCTAACTCTGATAAATAGAATAGGGCGTACATTTTCAAAATAAGCTAGCTCTGATAAATAGGCTACAATAGGACGTACATTTTCAAAAGAGGCTAACTCTGATAAATACAATAGGTCGTACATTTTTAAAATAGGCTAACTCTGATATTTGTGTTGGGGCTGACAAGGGAGTCTAACAACGATTGTTTAAAAGGATTATGAGTACTGCGCATATTGTATGAACGGCAGGCATATTATAATTCGAATTCTATTAACAGATGAATTTCATTTTGTTTTACTTTATTTCAACTATTAATAAATAGTTCTAATTATAGTTTCTTATATAAAATATTTTAATAAAGTTTACTATAAGATATAGATATTTTAATAATTTAACTAGTTTTCTTTAATATACAATAAAGAGACGAAGAAAGTTATTTGAAAAAGTTGTAGCGGAAGGAGTAAATAGAAGTATAAGAGAAAGGGGCGCTCCTTCATCCCACAAATTTACTAATACAGAGTTGTTATGAAAATTAACTATTGTCCAACCTCTCTTAGTTTGCTCCTAATGTAAACAAACAATGACGTCACTGAGCATGCGCATTATATAAAAATGAGTACACGCTGATTAAAAAGTAACAACAAAATACTTTCAAAACTATTTAAATACAAAATACTTTTAAAGTATTTTTATTAATGAAATTGTTAGGCCTACATAATATTCTGACTGATGTTTTAAGTAATTTAAGTACTTATAATTTAAAACATAGTTAACTTAATAGGAATACGACATCCATAAAGTAGAGGACACCAGCGTGCACCCTTTAGTAGCTGGCCATCATTTGTTGACAGTAGGAGCGAAAAAAGAACGGCTCAGCTATACTTATATTTTATTACCAAATCCGGTCGAATAATAAAATATAGTATATTCGTAGAATTTACCTTGTTAAAATTTTCTAAACTGGATCAAAATACAATCCGGGAAGTTTGATTTGCAGTTAAACATAATTCAGTGCTCTAAACTACTGAGCTACCTTTTTGAATTTCATTATAGATAAAAAGAATCTTAAAATATGATAAAAGGAATCTTAAAATAAAATTAAAGGATAAAAGAACCTTAAAATAGAATAAAAGGAACCTTAATATAGGAGAAAAGGAATCTTAAAATAGGATAAAGGAATCTTAAAATAAAATTAAAGGATAAAAGAACCTTAAAATAGGAAAAAAGGAATCTTAAAATAGGATAAAACGAATCTTAAAATAGGATAAAAAGAATCTTAAAATAATCTACATAAATGAGTCTAAAAATACCCAAAAGTATTTTATGAAACTAATACTAGATAAGATATATTACAGGACAAACTCGTTTATTTGGACGAACTGGGACCAAAAAACCGGAAAATCGAAAATCCGGATAATAACCATAAGCAATCCCTAAATAAGCCATACATTACAATAAAAGAAATTATGATTTAAAAGAAAATTACATAGAATTGTTTTAAAATAAAAACTTTTAACATAAGTTTTCTTTATAATTTTTCATAAAAATAACTTTTAACATAATTTTTCTTAACAAAGAATTTGTTATTTTGTTTTGTGGGAGGTCAATATTATAATAATTATTACAATTAGTTTGATTCCAGACGAATTATAATTAAAATTTATTTATTTAATTGATATACTCAATTATTATTTAATACTAATAAAGTTAATTAAAGATATTTCTAACCAAGCTAAGTGTTAATGATTTACTAATATTTTATTAAATTGATTTCATATCATATTTTTTAAATTATTATTTTAAAATTTAATTAATATTAATATTTCAATGAATATTTATTTATATTAATTAATATTTTAATATTTTTAAATAATATTTTCAGAAAATGAGACACTATTTATCCAAAACCTGAGACAAAGTTTACATATTAAAATAAATAGCAACACCCGCATTGTTACAACTTACAATTAATAATAAAATATAACAAAAATGACTGAAAAATACTTAAATAAAAACGAATTACAAAAAGTATTTTATATATTAATAAACTTATTTATGTTTGTAGGTATACCAACCTTATCAAAAAATTATCACAATAAAAAAGAAACTAAAAATTACATACTTAAAAAAATTATTTACATATACGCTATAATAATTACAGGAATTCAAATATTTGTTTATACTACAACTTTAATAATCACATCTGAAAATATTTTTTATTATTTAACACATAGGGATTCAGAAGAGAACCAAAAAGTTTACCGTTCAATTCTTGTCATTTATATTAGTATTTTTATATATTATATATGCAATATTATATTAATTATACAATTTTGGTATCAGGGTGATAAAATTGGAAAATTTTTATTGAAAGATATTTTAAATTTTGAAGATAAATTTTATGAAAAAACCGGTAATCATTTAAAAACTATATCAATATATATGTTACAAATTATATTATTTTTTATGTTTTTTATAATCATATTAACAAGTATTTCATCATATTTTTATTTCAATTTTATAATAAACAATATTAAATATATAAATTTAAATTTTCATAAAATTTTATTAATAGAAATTTCTATAAAATTTTTAACAAATTTATTATGGTTTATAATATGTTACATAATTAAAGTAACAGCAATTCAAATACGTCAAAATTTAATTATAAATTTAAAATTAAAATCGAATAAAAATTGTATAAAAACTACTGAAATTTTATGGTTAAATTTTGTGAAAAATTTAAATAAATTTGGTGATATAATGGGTAAAATATATGTTATAAATTTAATACAAGAATTATCAATAGTATTTTTAAATTCGCATATAGTTTGTTTAGTTTGGATTGATTTTTATGAAGGTAATATAATCGATTTATCGAATATATCGATACATTTTGGATTGATTCAACCTATCGTTATATTGTACATTGGTATTCGATTTTGGATGTGTGCTACAATATCACATGATGCTCAAAACGAGGTGAGTGTATCAACTGCAGTATTATAAAATATAAATTTAAAAAAAATTATAGATTGATTCTACAAACGATAGCGCAATGCACCTTTTAAATCACAAACTCATTGTTGCAAAAAGACTTACAAATCCCATACGTAATTGATATCGCGAAACAACTATAGTCCAGCCTTTCTTAGTTTGCTCCTAATGTAAACAAATAATGACGTCACTTATCATGCGCATTATACAAAAATTTGTACACGCTGATTAAAAAGTAACATCAAAATAATTTAAATACAAAATACTTTTTAAAGTATTTTTATAAATGAAATTGTTAAGCCTATATCATATCATGACTGATGTTTTAACCTTTTGAGGACTATGCACGTATGTTTCACGGTTTTGGTCAAAAAACTACAAACGTACTGGTACATTTGCTTCATTTTTTCATGTAAATACAAGTTCTAAATAAATGTATTATTATATAGGATTTGTTTTACTCAATAGAAATAGCATGTGCATTAACGTTGCTAATGTGTTCAGAAAATTTGTATTATTGTGTTAGGATTGTGCCACCATTTGTTTACTAATATAGAAAATTTTCTTTCCCTGGTATAATAAATATTTTACAATAATATAAATCTTGTATTATGTATATATGTATATATATATAGGCCTATATATATATATATATATATATATATTTGTTTTATTTCAAACACTCCATTTAATTGTTTATTTTGTGAAAATACAAGTGGAAATGGTTGGCTTTAGAGGTAAGCGTCTCTGGGATGAAGAAATATTTCAGTAGCTCTACGAAACATATTATTTAGTTCCTGGGAGATGGTTCATGGAGAGTTGAGAAAAAATAGGTGTAAATAATAATACAGGAAGAAGAAATAAATAAAAAATCTAAAAAGAACTCAAACTGTGGAATAAGTTCTACGTTGAAAAACATAGTCCTCAAAAGGTTAAGTACTTGTAATTTAAAACATAGTTAACTTAATAGGAATACGACGTCCATAAAGTCGTGGACTTTAACGTGCACCATGTAATAGCTGGCTTTGGTTTGTCGACAGTATGAGCAAACTAACAACGGCTGAACTTTATACAAGACGATGTATGACAAATTTGAATTAAATGACAATCCTCTCATAGAAAACATGTACACTAGGGCGATACAAGGTACTCCGCACACACAGACGTTCAAAACGCCTCTGGCAAAGAGATCTTCTTGGCCAACTGTAGGACTGTGGTGATGACTGCACGCTCCTTCAAGTAAATCAAGTTTTGGAACATTAGCTTCACATTTAGAAATTGTTGTATTAATTTAATAACAGATACTAAATTTCAATTGAAAGTGACAAAAAATATGGTATAAAAAAGTAATGACTTTCTCTAGCCAGTTTTAATAATAAAAATATAACTTATTGAATCATGAGTAAACAATGTAAAATGAAAACAAAGCTTAATTTTAATCATGAGTGAACAAAGGTAATGAAAATCAACTTTATAGAACTTAAATATACGAAAAATCACTATTTGACGCTAAACTAAATATTTATATTACTTTAGGACACTAGCAAAGCTTTCTTAAGCTGGTCAAAAAATATTTTATTACTATAATTTATTGGACAATCTACGCAGGAACTGTACATTTAATTAATAGAAAAAGTGAATGGTTTGCGGTACTTATAGTTACAGTATTGTGCGAATTAATGTGAACAGAGACAAAATTTCAGTTTTCATAAGTTGGTTAACCAAACAGTCAAACATCCCCCCAAAAAAATGTTCTGGGGCTGTTTTTCATACTCAGGTACTGGCACACTTATTCCAATTGAAGGTATGATGAATAGTGAAAAATACAAAGCATTGCTAGGGCAACGCTTAGCTATAGAACTTAATAAAGTACAGGCCGAAGGGACCGCAATTTTTCAACAAGACTCGGCTCCGTGCCAGATAATAATATTACCCTTCTTGATTGGCCTGGGAATTCACCTGATCTTAATCCTATAGAAAATTTGTGGGCAATATGTAAGGCTAGGCTACAAAAATTGGACTGTACGACAAAAACAAAACTGGTGGATGCAGTGATTCAGGTTTGGTTTAGAGATGAAGCCATCACAAACAATTTCAAAAAACTTGTGGATTCCATGCCAAGAAGACTCCAGGAAGTCATAAAAGTAAAAGGGGGACACATTAAATACTAGTTAATGGAAATTATCTCATGTAAGTGTACCTAAATGTATCTTTGTCCTAATTAAATCATATTTACAAATTATTTCTGTTTGCTCACATTAATTCGCACAATACTGTACGATCTTTCTACCTTAGTTTCTATTTAGCTTTTATAGTATATTTTGTTATCGGGAACTGCACATTATTAGCACATACCCAATTTGATCGCTGCTTTCCTGTATTATTTGACGTGAATTAGCCATGAGTTTGAACAGGGACCCCCAGTAGAGTTTGTTCACGGAAGGCTGTCAGCTGGTCACCATACAAAGTCGCTTGCCCAACCGTTGTTACTTAACAAATAATATCAACTTTCTACCAGCTAACTGACTGGGCTGGCCCCCGAAGGACTCTATCATAGTTAAAAATTATTATTAATGTAAACATTAAATAAAAATGTGTAGGCTAGTTGTTTAGGTGATCAGCCGAAAGGCTGGTTTGAACTTGTAGAGGTTTTACTAAGTTAAACGAGGAGGGAGGTGGTTTACTATTGCCTTCTTCGCTAAGTACAAAAGTACGCTTATCAGCATGCCGGGCCCTCTGAAAAGCACATATTTTCCACTCTGCAAATGACACCTTCACTTCATTCACCACAGGGTCTGGCTGTATAATGAAATTCATTACTTTGAGAGGAGATAACTCTGATTTGTGTCATTTACACCTCTACCTCTTCTGTTCTTAGATGATTCTGTCATTTAATTGGCTGACTATGTGATAAGAAACAGAACTTTTTATTTTGATTACTATTTAATAATATTTTTTATTTTTCTTACAGATGATTAATTCAATGAAAGAGGAAATTTTGTTATTACTTCCTAATTTCTTATTAGAGAAAAATGAAAAAGTTAAAGATGTAAGTATTATTGGACAGTTTAATTAAAATATGTGTCACCGGATGGCGACATTAAGTGGCAAACTTTATTTTTTTGGTGGCCCTGAAAAGGGCCGTTTAAGCGGTGGTCATCTTGGAGAGGCGTTGGTCGTAGTCATCGTGGCGGGCGATGACGGTCCGGTCGACGGCTTACGGTGACGGGTCGGCGAGTAGAAGCATCATCTTCTCTCTTGCGGGGTCGACGATTAGTCTTCGCTGGAGTCAGGCAGCCGTGTGCCGTGGTGGACGTCTTGTCTGCTGTCTGGTTCGAGGTGAATCCCTCGGAGTCTTGATCGGAATTGAATCTCTGCTTAGTGCAGCACTCTTTATATAGTTGCCGAGAGCGCTGTGGTAGAGAGCGGCTACTTGCTTGGTCTTGATGAAAAAGGGCTCTGTCGGTGCGGAGCCGAAAGGTTTGTCGGAACGCCGTCAAAGGGCCTACCGCGCCGACAAAGGCCGGAAGAAGTATTGAAGGCCGGCAGCACCGTAAATGATTAATTAGAAGGGGTGGCGGTGAAAAATAATAAGTTAATTTTTACTTTCTCTTGCCTATATGAATATATAGGAAGAAAAGTATTGTTTTCATGTCGATTTTAAGAAATCGAGTTTTCACCGGATCTATAGGTTTTCAGACCCCCTGAACCCAAAAAACATGTTTTTTAGCGATTGGTCTGTGTGTGTGTGTGTGTGTGTGTGTGCGTATAAAAAATATCTCAAGAATGGAACATCGTACGAACTTGAAAATTGAAACTTAAAATACATACCACTACCGGACCCGACACGAACATTTTCATCAAAATCGGTTAACCGGAAGTAGTAGTTTATTCGTGTAATTTTTCACTTATTTGCGATTTTCACAAAAACTGGTCCTACGATTTTTTTTAAAACCGCCTTATTTACTAAATTTTTTATCCTCTACAAGAAGGGAAGGCACCATGTTTGCTGAATTTCTCGGCGAGGCTGTTTTTACGTAAAAGAGTGTTTTTTAAGATTACGGCTTTAATATGTAGGCCTATAATAGCGCAAAAATGTATATAATAAGAAATGTAGAGAATTTAAAATTCTACAACTTTATGCCAAACATTTTTTTGTATAACGCTTAGTTTAGCGGTAATTAGCGATTTTCTGTTTTTTCTCACGAAAACG
Organism: Catonia carolina; assembly: GCA_035578175.1. Classification (NCBI taxonomy): domain Eukaryota; kingdom Metazoa; phylum Arthropoda; class Insecta; order Hemiptera; family Achilidae; genus Catonia; species Catonia carolina. The sequence continues at coordinate 2,919,047 of JAQMRL010000019.1, read as the reverse complement.
TGTGAAAAATCGGTTTTTTAGATTTTGGCCTTAGTATGCATTTTTCGACAAAAGTGTATATCATCAAATTTATAGTAATTTAAAAGATCTACAACTTTTATTTAGAGCACTTTTCTCTATAGAGCTTAGTTGAGCGTGAAAGAGTGGTTTTCCTTATTTTTAGGCCAAACTGAGGTTGATTTTCATTTTGCGTCTTTCATATATGATTAAAATTAGGTTATGTTAATTGACGTTAGTTTTTTATTTATTTCTAATGTTTTATCACTAATGTTAGTTTTATTGTTAATTATTGCACTGGCAAGAGAAAGTTGTGTGAGTGTTTCACACCACATTTTTAATATGAGTATACCAAGAAAACTTAAAGATATTCAAGAAAAAGAAATGGAATTTACGATAGTTAGTTGTTGCAGGGTTGAAGGACCGATTTGAGAATAGTTGGGCGATGACGGTCCCGGTTGACGGGCTAAACTCTCGTTGCTTTTTTTATGGCAACTGTTATTTTTCTGATGTATGATAATATACGGTTGTTAAAAATGTTTACTTGATAAAAATAAACAGTAAGTATTTCAGTAATTTATTTTAATACAAGTGTTTTATTTTAAGTATTACATAATTTAAGTTAGTAGATATTTTAACAGATTTTGTCTATTTTTCATGCGTTTTTTTTTTATTAATTTAAAAAATAATTTTTTAAAAATTTCTTTTGTCTATTATATTGACTTATTTTTCATCATTCTTATCAGAATTAAACTCTCTACAAGTTTTGTAAAAGAATTTCTTGCGTTTATTATCCATTTAACATAGTTCATTTGCTTCAAACCTAAAAGAACTTGTTTTTCGGGACCAAGTTTTGCGTATTTCATCAGATATCTTAAAAATTACTGCAGCTACAGGTCTGAAACATGTTTTTTTCAAATTTTCTGTTTAGTTTACATACGATACCGTAAAATTTATGCCTAATTTAACGACCAACAAATATCTGTAGGACTTCGTTTCAACGGAGTAACTGAAATTCTAACGAAATCTTTCACCCTGTATAATTCGGTAACTAATGATTTTCGGACCTATGTTAATTTGAATTTTTTTTCTTCCTTTGTTGTGGGGAATCACGCCCTGAATTCTTGGAATCTTTTTCAGAACAACCTGTATATGCATGGGCACTCGATGTTAAGTCAGACTGTTGACTTATCGGGACCCAAAAATAACTGATGATAATAAAGATATTTCATTTCATTATTTTTATTATTATTATTAGTCGTAAAGCTCCCGAAGTGGAAGACGCTAAGTAAATCTGGTTTGTTTTGGGGATTTCTTGTTTTATCCGCCCACCAGTTTTTCATTCTTTGTGAGAATTCAGCTTTTCTCTGTTCACTCCACTTTGTTCCGGTTCTTGGAGCTTTTGTCTCTGGTTTAACCTCCCATTTTTTAACTGTTGTTCTAAAATTGTCTCTTATGAGAATTTCTTCTATGGTGATTTTGGCCAATTCTAAATCTTTTTAACACTTTGTATCCATTCCCCCCCATTAACAAGTGATGATACATATTTTACCATTCTCTTTGTGAGTCTATTGTCAGGAAGCCTCATAGAGTGGCCATAAAATAGAAGGCGTCTTTTCCTCATGTCTGTCTCTATGTTGGAATATTCTTAAATTTTCGACGTTCTCTGTAATCTGTACCCGTTTTTGGTCCATCTAGGTCTAAGAATTTTCCTAATTATTTTTCTTTCTTCCTTCTTTAAGCTTTCCATGTCTGTTTTCCTGTTAAGTGTCAAGGTCTCACTGGCATATAAAATTGTTGGTTTGATTACTGTATTGTAATGTTTAATTTTGGCATTTAAAGATAAACATTTTTTATTATAAAGGTTTTGCACCAATCCTAGGTCTCTACGAGCTTTTTGTATTCTCTCCTGTTGCGAATATTTTTCAAAAATAACTTCTAGATATTTAAAGTAAGTATTATTATTTATTTATTTATTTAGATTGTTTAGACCCATTCAGGATCACATAAAGTCAATTACGAACTGTTGCCGCCATTCCTCTTGTTTCTCCAGTACTCCTTCATAAATTCGCGGTGTCTAACACGACGTTCATCCGTCCATTTTGCCCTAGGTCTCTTCGGCTTACCCTCTGATGCAACTTCCCAGGTGTGAATTTTATGCCTGAAGGTTTTACGGTCTTTGAGGTCTAAAGGTGTGATATTTGCATCTCTTAGATCGGATTGCACTTGCTTGATCCAGACGGTTGTAATTTTGAGTTTCTGTGAGTGCATCAGAATCTTCTTTATAAGCCGAGAGTCATCTAGTCTCATTATAAGACTATAATGATTATAATAATAATTATAATTATCATTATAATGATTATTATTATTATTACTGTTTCAGCTGAAACGCTTTTTAAAGAAAATACACTCGACTACAGCAGATATTTCTATAATCAGTAATACGATAAAAGTAAACAAAAATTTTATAAGTACGGTAAGTACAACTCTTATTTTTATGCATGTAAACAATTTGTATGTAAGCCGCCTCCTTAGCGGAATGGCTAGCGCGTTAGTCTACCACCCTGAGGTTCGGGGTTCGATTCTAAGCCAGGGTCTGGAAATTTTCACAAGTCAAAACTCACAGTTATAGTCATATAATCCACCGTAGTCGATAATAACCGACCACTTGACGCCACTTTAAATAGCCTAAATAAATAAAAAAAGTATTATGTAAGCTTTTTCTTTTATGTAAATTTACAACTTTTACTTTTATGTAAACTTTTACTCATTTTTAATCATTCCATATGACATTAACTCTTTGTATATGAACGTTTCTGCCAGTAATATTGAATGACATTGTGGTGCCCCAGTCAGAAGATGTCAAGTACCTGGGGTTTTCATCTTGACTGCCAACGTACGTAAAAGAAACATTATGACGAAACGAAAATATTTGGACTTGAAATTAAGAAACCTGTTTTGGTTAACTTAGAAACGCTCACAGCTATCTATCAACTCAAAATTAACGTTTTACAAGACAATTTTATGAAGTTTTATGTGGACGTACGGGATACAACACTGGAGACAACAAAAAATTTCAATATTGACATTACAGAACGCTTTCAGACAAAATTTGTATATACAGTTTTTAGGATACCATGTTAACAAGTATATTTATAACAACATAGGGTTCAACTCAGTTAAGTCCAATATGTTGACATCACCAGTTGCTCTAAGCGTACACAGACCCTAGAGGCCTATTCCCACAAAGCTAGCACTAGCTGCTAGTTGGCTATTAGCTAGCAAAATAACGTAGTGGGAACGAACAACTAGTAGCTAGTTGAGTCAAAGCGCTAGTGACTTTGAATATGTTTGATTTTACCAGCGCTATTAGGGGAGAAAAATTATGTGATTGACTAGCGCTAGTAAACTAGCTCGGTGTGAACGTTTGGAAACGTTGCTAGTTGCTAGTAAGCTGAACACAACAAAACTCACGTATGTCTACAGAGCATTAACTAGCTCGTTGAGAATCGTCATCTTTGCGCTAGTAGGTCCTGCCAGTAAACTATTATCGTGGGAAGTGACCTGTAACCTCTGGGAATTAAATGGTTTTATAACCCCAGAGGTTTTGCTTTGTTTCGTTAAAGGGGCCGGATTGATTACGGCCAGTAAACTTAAAGGCACAATACAGTTTCGGCGCATGTATTAAGCGATGCTAAGCTCCTTTGAAACAGGTAAATTAATAGGAAAGAAAGGTAGATATAAGGTACAATTGCACTTAACCTATGAAAATAAAGTTTGACACTAACTGTTTTTTCGTCACAATATCCAATGAAGACGCAGATACTGTTTGATCTATAGCTATAGACACAACACTGCACGGCGAATGCTTCACACAAGTACGTTAAGTACTTACACAAAACCGACTCAATATTGAGATAATTATAGAGTACACGTTTAATAATGCTTGAAGCCGTTGACTATTATTAATCATAAGAGTGCAATGTTCGTTAAGGCACAGTTCAAGGAACAAATATCGGTTAGGACGTTGAAAGGAGGTAGAACAACATGCGTTACGAATAATAAACTAGCGTTATTCAGTAAATTACAATAATACGATTCACAGAATTTACACTCGGGGCCGGACAATACACTTGAATACCAGCGACAAAGAAAGAGACGTTGTTGACGTTCGACATTCACAGACGGCGTGAAAACGTTAGGCGTTATGAGGCGTTACGGAGCTCATGAACAGAGCTGTTGATCGTTTCGAATATTGGCGTGGTACTGGAGCGTGGTCACGAGAAGAAGAACGAAGACAATGGCGAAGTGCAGTAACACAATAATTATTAATTTTGTGATTGGCGGAGCGATAGGTCACACGACCAATACCTCGCGCGAGGTCCAATTAATTAGGAAATCGATAATAAGAATCAATATTACGCAATGTTAAGCGCGCGGGAAAGACTTTCTGGAACATTCGAGAACATACACAGCGCGGAATTTAAAACTTATTTGTAATACTAAACAAGACCTTTAATGTAAACAATTCACATCAGACATGAAAATAAAATCTGCATAAAAAAATTATTCTCTAGAGTTCGCGTAGTAAATTAAAATATTTACATGTTTTTGTTTCAAACATTTTTGTTTCTGCAACGTTTAGTGTCAATTAGTGATTTTTCTCATCTTAAACAAAAAATATTTGCAGGGCTAAAATAAATAGTTCTGTTTCTTATCACATGGTCAGCCAATTAAATGACTGAATCATTTAAGAACAGAAGAGGTAGACGTGTAAAAGGGACTAATCAGAGTTATCTCGTCTGAATGTAATGGATTTCATTATACAGCCAGACCCTGTGGTGAATGAAGTGAAGGTGTCATTTGCAGGGTGGAAATTGAGTGCTTTTCAGAGGGCTCGGCATGCTGATAAGCGTACTTTTCCACTCAGTGAGGAAGGCATTTGTAAACCACCTCACTCCTCGTTTTACTTAGTAAAACCTCTACAGGTTCAAAACAGCCTTTTGGCTGATGACCTAAACAACAACAACACAACAAACAAAATCCAACAGGGGTTGATTTTCATTTAGGGTCATTCACACATTATTAAAATACGGTTTGGTGTTTTTATTATTTAAATTGGCAAGATAAAATTTTGTGAGTTTTATTAAACCAGATATTTTCTTGTTTTTGAATGTAGTAAGAACACATTGTAATTTTGATGCCTAGATAGTTAAATCCACCCAATATAAGCAGATGAAGTGTTAAATTATTTGCACTCAATTTGTTAGTTACAGGGATACAATAAATAGTTCTCTCTCTTATTAAATGGTCACCCAGTTAAATGACTCAAGGATTTAAGAACAGAAGATGTAGAGGCGTAAAAGACACTAATCAGAGTTATCTCCTCTTAAAGTAATGAATTTCATTATACAGCCAGACCCTATGGTCAATGAAGTGAAGGTTTCATTTGAAGGGTGCAAATTATATGCTTTTCAGAGGGCCTAGCCTGCTGATAAGCACATTTTTCCACTTAATGGGAGAGATAATGAGAAACTAACTTATTCCTCGTTTTACTTAGTGAAGCCTCTAGAAGTTCGTACCAGCCTTTCGGCTAAACAACAAATAATAAAAAGATTTTTTTCCTAATATATAGAAATTAACTTAACCTTTTATTTTTTACAGATTTTGATGTTATGGTTATATCACACATCTACTATGGTACAATTCTATTACGCTTTACGAACACCGTCAGAGTTTTCTTGCGAACAAGAAATAGATCATGCTCGTAATCTCCGTATAGCTGACAATGAAATTAATATCACGTCTTGCATTGAAGAATTAGGACAATGTTGTATGAACATGTCATACAACGATAGTACTACAAATATTTCCTTATTACTTCATTATTTTAATGATTAATATTTTCTTGTTTAAATATAAGTTAACACTTTCGAGACGACAACCGTACGTGATACGGCCTTGATGATATACACCCAGTGACGGTAAACGTATGTCATACGGGCACGGCAATATACATCCCTAGACGGCAAACGTATCTCATACGTTTGCTACTTTCACATTGTTATAAATGTGGCTACCCGTACGCTATCCGTTTGCCGTTTTCACTGTTATTTAGTTCACTTTATTCTCCGTTTACCTACAGCAATAGTTGACCGAATCGATTAGTATTTTCTGACATATTGACAAAACTATCGACCGCTACTTAATGCGCGAGATCGAACCGTAGCGTCTACTACCGAGTATCGACATAGCGGGTTACAAGGTCACGTTGTTCGCAGTGTATGTGTTTCACTTTTATTGTGCTATTATACATTTCATGAAACGGTGTCTAGAGATGCATTACATTGTTTTGCAGAAGATTCTAGGTCGGAATTAGATGACACGTACATTGATGAATCATACGACCCTGCGGAGAATGAAAGCGATATTTATATAAGTTTCTTATAAAATCTTTCGGAAATGTGTAAATTATAGTAATTGTAAATAATATTATTTTATAGATAACTTAATAATTGACTTAAACTAAATATATGATTAAAAAGAGCAAATTTCAAACTTTATTTTCATATAATACCCTTGCTGATAAGAACTGAAGTTACTGCACACTGATTTTTTGAAAAAGTTGAAAAAACGTCAGTGTACAGTGCAAGATACGTATAATTTACTTTAGTCTGTAGTGCATAGTCGTGAAAAAACTGGTAGGCTGGAAAGTGTTAAAGAAACCAACATGTTCAATGGTCACCTTCAACGGTTTACTCTAATCCCGAAAAAAGAAGTTAAATATCTGAGTTCACATATGCCTATAGATCACGACTCGTATAGAGAAGTCATGAGTGCACAAAACGAAAAATTTGCGCTGAAGTTACGGCAAAATTGTTCTACAATTTGTCATCGTCATCTTCAGTTAATCATCGTACTGTAATTTTTATTTTTATTTTATACACAATCACTTATTGTCACCTTCAATATACAATTCTTCTCTATCCCTACAACGCTCCATGCAAATTTTCCATTGTTGTAAACAGTGCTGTAAGTCATCTTCCGTCAGCACCATCAGGACACGTGCCGCTTTCTCTTTTACTGCTTCCACAGACTCAAATCTTGTCCCTTTTAATGCAGATTTCACTTTAGGGAATAGGAAGAAGATAATAACATGTGATGAAACGTGGGTTTTACTTATGATCCAAAAACGAAGAGCCAATCTATGCAATGGAAGAGACGAACTTAACCTAGAGCCAAAAAAGCTCGAATGAACAAATCAACATTTAAAGCAATGATGATTTTTTTTTTAAATCCATGGGATTGTGTATCTTCACTGAGTTCCTGAAGGTCAAAAAATTAATTAATATTACTATCTTGAGGTACTTTCTAATATATGTCAAAGAGTAAGGAAAAAACGCCTCAAAATGTGGAAGCACAAATCATGGGTTCTCCACCAAGACAATGCGCCAGCTCATTCCGCGTTATCTGTCAAGAGGTTCCTAGCCAAGTACAGTATCTCAGTGTTAGAACATCCACCTTATTCACCAGATTTTGCACCATGTAATTTCTACCTGTTCCCTAAGGTGAAATCTGCATTAAAAGGGACAAGATTTGAGTCTGTGAAACCTGTAAAAAAGAAAGCGGCACGTGTCCTGATGGAGCTGACAGAAGAAGACTTCCAGCACTGTTTCCAACAATGGAAAATTCGCATGGAGCGTTGTAGGGATAGAGATGAAGTGTATATTGAAGGTGACAATAAGTGATTATATACGAGTATAAAATAAAAATAAAATTATTTTACATTGTCAGTCTCGTTATTTAATAGCCAAACCTCGTACGTTAAAACAGGGTAAGAGAAACTGAAATAAATTAACAAGGAATTAAACCTGTGACCTTCAGTTTAACCTTAGACTATTTTTTAACTAAACTATTTAATTCACCAGGGATATCTATGAACTATCATTAATAATGATTTCCCAGGAGGTAAACAAACAGTAAAACTTATCTGATACTTTTTTTTATAATACTAAACTCACGTTAATATGATTAATGGAATGTAATTCATTAATCTTATGTAAAATATAATTAACAAATGCAGTTTGTTATAAATTATTAAAATTTTTTTATAATGTCATTTACCTTTAAACTTTTTTCTAGTACATTTTAAACTTTTAATTGTAATTAAAGAAATTATTAATTCATAAAAACCATTATTATTATTAATTAATGTTGCATTGTTTCTAGTCATGAATTTTAAGTGGATATTATGCTACAATATTACCATATTTATTTGTTTAAAGTGGCTACAATTACTTGTTAATTAGTGACTTACAGTTGATGTGCAAATTGAAATGTATAAAAACAGAAACTAGTCTACTTTGTAATCTTAGTTTTGAACTTAAATAATGTGTATCCAAGTATATATATGTATAATAGTTTGGTTACAAATTGTGAAAGTTTTTAATTTTTAGAAGATTTGAATTGAACTCACGTTTTTCGGTTTACAATTTGTGTTTACAGAAATAATATTACATGAACACTGATATAATTTTATTATTATACACAATTATAATTAAGAGATAAGATATTTTTTTTAGCTTTTATTTTTTGTCGGGAACTGTACATTATTGACAACTACCCAATTTTATCGCTGTATTTTTGAAGTACATTAGGCATGAGTTTGAACAGGGACCCCTAGTAGGGTTTGTTCACGGATGGCTGTCAGCTGGTCATCATACAAAGTCGCTCGCCCAATCGGTGGTACTTAACAAGTAATAGCGACTTTCTACCAGCTGACTGACTGGGCTGGCCAGTAAGGTAGTTAAAATAGTTAACTATCAATAAAATATTTAAAGAATATTTCATAACTAAATTATAAGCAACCTCCGTAGCGAAGTGGTTAACGCGTTAGCTTATCACGCGGAGGTCCCGGGTTCGATTCCCGGCCAGGGTCTAGAAATTTTTACACAAGTTAAACAATAGAGTTATAATAACATACATCACCATAGTTTATAATAACCAAGCGGTTGATGCAACTTTAAAAATAAATATATAATAAAAAAATAAATTTATAATAAATATTTTGAAATTTTTTATTAGTAAAATTATAAAAAATCTTAACAAAATTGGTTTTCTAAATATAGAAATGACGTATAACTTATGTAATATAGGTTTGTTTAATAATCCAAGAAAACTTTTAAAGTTGCTACAGTATAAATAGTGAAAAAACAGAGGGAGTATCAATGGGAAATGAACGCTTTTTATTGCATTGGAGATGCTGTAGATCGCAAATCAACTTAATACACGAGTTAATTTTTAAGTTTCCTTTTCAATAACTAATAAATTATTTACATATATAAATAATTATATTAAAATTATAACAATAATTGTATTACTTTGTATAATAATAAATTATACAAAGTAGGTTAAAACCTACTACGCTTTTCACGGTCGATGAGCTCCGCTGTTTCACGCGTTTAAACCAATCAGAACGTTTTCCAGCGTTGTCAGATTGTATCTGACAAACATTAAGCGCGCATGCGTATAAGAGCCACAATAGTTCACTCTCGTCTTGCATCTCGTACTGAACACATCGATTATAAAGCGTGTTAACATGCAATACTTTATATCAGCTGATTGTATGTTTTTAGGTTATAATTGATACTAAAAGACCAAAAAAAATTGCTGACAAAACTTTTAACAGAGCTACAAGAGCAAGTATTGGCAACGTTGCTGACAAGTGATTGGCTAGCTATAAAGTGGGTAGAGGCCAATGCATACGTTCAAAGCTCATCAGCCTTGAAAAATCGTATAGTAGAAATATAAAATTTTAGAAAAAAATAAATCAGTAAATTTTTACACCATTTCTTCATAAACAGCGGTGTATAAATTTAGTTCCAAATTTTTTTTATTAAAATTTTTAATGTGATTGTTTAAATGTCAGTTAAATTTTTGAATAATATCTTATTCTAGTAGCTTCTTTTACAAAAAAAAAATAATATAATGTATATTATAAAAGAGAAATATAAAAATAATACAATAAAAACATATAAAATTATATTTAATTATTTTATAGCGTTAGGTATAATACCATTGTCAGATATAAATATATATGAAATAATACATAATAATAATACAATAAAAAATATATTACTAATAATATATTGTATATTATTAACATTTATTCAAATCCGTTATTATATAATAACAATAATTATAGCAATAACAAAAATAAAAAATGATTTATTATCAACAAATATAAAAAATGAAAATAATAATAATATAAAAAATAATATATTTAATATTGTAGCTGATATAGAATTATTAATATATAATTTATGTCCTTTATTACACATAATAATATTATGGTATAATTCAAATAAAATAAAAAAATATATAAAAGAAATACAAAAATTTCATGATTTATATTATAATAAAACTAATAAAATAATTAAAATTATAAATATAAATTATATGAAAATTATAACAATAATTGTATTATTTATAGCATTAATAATAAGTTCATTATTTACACTATACGTTGAATATAATAATAGTTTTGAAACGATGACAAGTCCAATAAGACCTTTACAAAGAATGTTTATAGAAATATTAAAATTATATGCTAATTTATTATGGTATATTTTATGTTATAATATAAAAATATCGGCTAAAAAATTATATATTGATTATATAAATGATTTAAATTACAATTATAATTGTACTATTCATTATGAAAAATTATGGTCAATACTTTCGAGGTTATCTAATAAATTAATGGATATTGTTGGGTTAATATTTTTGGTTAGTATAGTACAAGATTTAACTGGTATTTTTGTGTATTCATATTTGTCTTGTGCTCTTTGGATTGATGTTGATGATAAAATTAATAGTAAATTTGATTTTGGAACAACTGAATATTTTTTTGCTTATATTTTGCCATTGTTATTTTTTCATATGATTATAAGGATGTGGTTATGCTGTACAATTGCGCATGAAGCTCAATATGAGGTGAGTTCATTTTTAAATTACAAAATATTTTTTACTTTCTCTTGCCTATATGAATATATAGGAAGGAAAGTATTGTTTTCATGTCGATTTTAACAAATACACTCTTCACCGGATCTACACGTTTTCAGACCCCCTTAACCCAAAAAACGTTTTTAGCGATTGGTCTGTGTGTGTGTGTCTGTCTGTGTGTGTGTGTGTGTGTGTATACAAAATATCTCAAGAACGGAACATCGTACCAACTTGAGATTTGAAACTTACGTCTTGCATCTCGTACTGAACACATCAATTATAAAGCGTGTTAACCTGCAATAATTTATAACAAAATCAGCTAATTGTATGTTCATAATTTATAATTGATACTGAAAGACCACAAAAAAATGACTGATGAAATATTTAACAGTGCTACAAGAGCAAGTATTGGAAACGTTACTGGCAAGTGATTGGCTAGCTATAAAGTGGGTAGGGGGCAATGCAAACATTCAGAGTTCATCAGCCTTAAAAAATAGTGTAGACGGTACCGGTCACACGCACCTGCTGTTTCCTCGCTAAGGTTTTTCGCCTTAAAAAAAGCACCTGCTGTGAGATATAAGATGACGTAACTGGTCCTCAACAACTCAGCCGGTGCATTGTGACGGTAGAATTAATTGCATTGTTTTTACAAACACAGCGGTTTAAGTATGTTTACACGAGAAATCAATTTTAGTTTATTAATAATTCTTCGTTTGCGGCCTGAAGTTTTTCTTTAAGTAACTTGTTTTTTTCTTTTAATTCGGAGTTTTGACGTTTTAAGAGATCAGTTTCCTCTGACTGCGCAACATTAAAATTTTGCGGTTCTTCATTCAAACAAGGCCTAACCTTCCTCTATGGCTATCTCTTCATTTTGTGAACTGTCTGTGTAGTAATTGGATGATGAGTTTAAAATATCATAACTTTCCTTACAAGCGAATCGTTTCTCTGTTCAATTTTCAAGTTCACTACAAGTAGGGTATATCGGACGAAGAACGACACCACAAATCGGAAAATCTAAATGTGGGACAGAATTCGTCTTTAAGACACTTTTCAATGGAATGTAGCAACTCGGACTTTAAATTGCGTAGATATCCGATTCGTCAAAATATACTAAATACACGCGTAATTATGTTTCATTATTTAGATTGATAAGAGAAAGTCGTGTGAGTCTTTCGCACCAGTAATGTTTACTTGGCAGCATTATCCTAAATGGATTTTTTTGTATTGAGAAGTAAGGATATTATGAAAATGGTCTTCTGCTTCATTGATACGCGGATTTATCAAAACTTTTAGCAGAAAGCCTTCTAAATACTCGTACTTACAGTAAGATTAAAATAGGACGAGAGTGCAAAAAAAATTCATGAGGGAATTTTTCTCTGTTACAATTTTAAAATTTCCCTTTTTTGATAAAATTTACCTTTTCTACATTTTTTAATATCCTGCAGCGGAATATTAGTTGTATGTTACAATGCTTCTTAGGCGGAGTGCACACCTATGCGATACGATACGTAAGATACAAGAAATACCCTGCAATCCATTGAATCTTGTTTAGTTGCAAAATTTACAAACATGGATTTATAGCATTGGGAAAAATACTGTCACCATGTAAAACACATAGAAGACGATATGTACAACGGAGAATGTTTATTTGACTTAGCAGTAGAAAATTGTATCATTAACTTTAATGACAGCGGTTTGGCTTCTTCTGATAGTGACGAAAGTATAAGTTACGTATTTGTAATTTCTGTGTTTTGTTTTCCATTATAATTTGTTGACTTTAAAAAAAAGAAATAATTTTGTTTAAATAATCGATTTTACTTGTTTGGAGTATGAATATTGTATTTTTTAAAGAAAAGACTGTTAAATGTTAAATAAATTTGTAGCTATTTAGAAGATACCAACTATCTTGTCTTAAATTTTAAGTTCTACGTAAAATTCGAAATTATTTAATAAAATGTTAACAGTGATAATATATTATTTGTTTTTTTAGATGACTGACAAAATAAAAAATAATTTAACGTCACAAATATCGGATTTATTAATTATTAAAGATGATGCAAAAGTGAAACAGGTTATGTTCTTCTAGAATATTTTCTTTTTGAAGAGACTTCTTCTTTTGGCACGCCTGACCTATGTTTTTTGCACGGGGGAAATCCTCTAGAATATTTTATTTTTGAAGTAACTACTTCTTTTGGCACGCCTGGACTGTGATTTTTGCACGGGGGAAATCCTCTAGAATATTTTCTTTTTGAAGTGACTACTTCTTTTGGCACGACTGGACTGTGTCTTTTGCACGGGGGAAATCCTCTAGAATATTTTCTTTTTGAAGTGACTACTTCTTTTGGCACGACTGGACTGTGTCTTTTGCACGGGGGAAATCCTCTAGAATATTTTCTTTTTGAAGTGACTACATCTATTGGCACGCCTGGACTGTGTTTTTTGCACGGGGGAAAATCTATAGTTTGCCGTCACGTCACGCTCGGCTATCAATAATATTTTAATGTTAGAATCAAACAAAACAAATCTAGAAATAGGCCGCCTTCGTGGCGTAGTGGTACCGCGCTAGCCTACTATGTGGAAGTTCTGAGTTCGATTCTCGGCCAGGGTCTGAAAATTTTCACAAGTTTAAACCCACCGTTAATTTTATTATCCCATAGTAGTCGTAGCTAAGACTGAGCTGTTGTTGCGACTATAAATAAACTAAACAACAAAAATTTAGAAATAAATTTTAAACATATTTCGACGTAGTGGAATAAATTTTAAAATTTTTCTGTAAATTTTATTATGAACATTTTATAACGTTTCCAGCCAAAATCTATAAAAAAAATGTTGAACATGCCTAGAAAAAAATTCAGATTTAAATGTTAAATATTTGATACGATTATACGAACTTCAAAATCGTTTATTTTAACAGATGTATTTGTGTATTCTTTATCAAACAATAAATACATTTCTTAAAAGAGTTATCAGGGCTACAAAAAAAGTTCTGTTTCTGGTCACATGGTTAGCGAATTATATGCTGAATCGTTTAAAAAAGAATTAAAGATGTAAAAGACACTAGTCAGAATTGTCTTGAGACTACACCTCATTTACACGTCATACACACATCATCCTCATCTCATTGGGTCATGGGGTTGCTTATTGTTCTGAATTGAACTTATTGTAACGTACACAGATTAGGGATTACAAAAAAATTTCAAATAAATATTTTTTAGTTTATTTAAAGTCACATCAACAGCTGCGTTATTAGCAACTACGATAGGTTATGTAACTGTAAAAGTGAGTTTTAAATTCCACACCTTAGCCGGGAATCGAACCCAGGACCTCCTCTTTATAGGCTAGTTACAACTACACTACGCTCCTACTTCGCTATGTAGGCGGCCATTTCATATATTATTACTCCATACAGCACCATGAATATTTCACCCGATTATTTTTAAGTTACATCAATTTTCTAAGCGACTGATACAATTTTATACGTAATTTTTTTTTTTTTAATTCCTAATATTTGTAGGCTACGTTGCAATCTGTTCAATTCAGAACAATAAGCAACTCAATGACCCAATGAAATGAGGATGATGTGTTTGACGTGTAAATGAGGTGCAGTCTTGCACAGGCTTAGGTCGACCACTCCTGAGAGAGTATGGTTAATTGAACCCCAACCATCAAAGTACACCGGCAACCACTGTCTAGCATTCAAATGCCGGCCGCATTGGCGCAGTTGGTAACGTGCTCGCCTCTCATCATGCCGTCTTGGGTTCGAATTTCATTCAGGCACGGCATATTTTCATACGTTACAAAAATCATTTCATCCTTCACCGTCTGCAGTAGCAGTAATTGCAGAACAGTCGGACGTTAAAAAAAAAGCATTCAAATCGGTATAAAAGTACCTACCTTTACTAGGATTTGAACCAGGGACCTTCGTCTCCGAAAATCAGCTGTTAAACAGCTGGTTTTGGCGACAACTTTACCTCTAGACCAACCCGGTGGGTTGATTTTTTTTTAACACACGTTAATTTTATAATACACTAATAAAAATTATCAATTTTTTTTTAGATGAAACAATTTTTGAGGAAGATCTCGTTGACACAATCAAATATTTGTGTAATAAGATCTGTACACGTAAATAAAACCTTTCTTGTTTCGGTAAGTATATAAATTATATTATTGGTAATATTTTATATTAATGAATTCCGAAATTTCTGTCTTTTAAAAAATAATTAACTCCTTTAATTGTCGGGGTGACTAGTCTTATTTCAAAAATTAAAAGGATAATTTCAAAAATGCTCCTAAAATTTTTCAGAAAAGTTCTTGTTACGAACTAAATTTGTTTAGGACTAGGTGAACCTTTGCGGGAAAACCCGCACTAAAGTGTAAACGTACAATTGTCCATGTGAAAATACCGGCTGTGGCAGCTAAAGGCCAACTTTGTTGAATGTTTGGCTTTGGGATTTATTTATTGTAATCGCAAATGCTAAACGGATGGGGAACTGTCTTCTCTTAAATGTAAATGGCAAAGTACCATCGATGGGGTTAGATTTAACCGCGGTAGTAAAACCCTTCTGCCTTTGGCTGCCCCTGTTATGACTTCTAAATCAAGAAAATTTTCGTACATTCTTAGATTTATTCTTAGATTCTTAGATTTCCGATGTTACTAATTTTCCGAATTATTTCGGGTTTTATCTAATTGAATTTTGTCTTCGCGCATTTTAATCTGACGAACTGACTCCGTTCGAGCACTTCGAGGCGTGCCTCGTCTTCTTCCTCTTGGTCTTCCCCTTAATGGACGACTATCCATTAAAAAAATAAAAAGAGAAGCAGAGCAAGAGAAAAAAATAGGAAATTAATTTCCTGAATATATTATCGAGAAGAAAATGATATCAGTGTGGTTGCATGAAGAAAATAGTGTTTTGATGATGTAGTTGCTTCTAACATTATTACTCTACTTAGTTCAAGTAATAACTGGAAAACAACTCTGATCAACCAATACTAAACTTGCCCCCTCTCCAAATTGAAATAGCTGTGCGAGATGTGGGAGGGATAAATAGAGAAAGAGAGAGCCCTATACTTCAGTTCGTTGAACTTGCCGCCTCTCCAATCTATTTTAGACCTCCTATTTTACGGTCATAAATCAAAATACTTGATTTTGAATAGTTTTTTGCAAATCTACTCGAACATACGATTCATTTGAGCCCACTTCGGGGCAAATCAGTGAAGGTTCAGGTGATTAAAATCGTGTTAAAAAAAACCTGCTCGCTATTAATATATAGATAATTAGCGACTCCATTCGGTTTTTAGACCTTCAGCTTAGAATTCTACGATTTCATTCTGGGACTACAATAAATTAGTTTATAACAGTACAAAATATTTAACTCTAAAAATATATTATTTCTTTTCAGATTGCAACCTCTTGGATATACTGCACGGTGTTGTTTTCACAATTTTTTATATCAGTTAATGAAACTGTATTTCCAAATATGTACAAAAAGACATTGTGTGAAGAGAAAATGAAATTTATGAATGACTCAATAGATAACATGTTTGATTATGAATTAAATCGATGCTTTACTGAAATCGAACGGTGTTGTCGACCGAACAATACATCAATTCAATAATTGAAATTGCAACTTTGTACACTCACGAAGGCTTTTATTAAACAGAACAACACATGTTAAAACGTACGTTTACTCAACTAGATATGAGATGTTTTTGAATTAAAATTCTTCTTACATTCTAAGTTGTTTGTTTTTCAATATTCAAAGATTCCAAGAACAAACGTTCTTGGTAAACATGAAATAAATAGATAGTTTTCATATTCGAATATTATTTACGGATAAAGTTCCTACAATTCAGCCGTTCTTAGTTTGCTCCTCCTGTCAACAAACAAAAGCCACTTACTACAGAGTGCACGCTAGAGTCTGCGACTTTACGGATGTGGTATTCCTATTAAGTTAACTAGTTTTTTTAAATTATAAGTACTTAAAGTACTAAAAACATCAGTCATGATCTAATGTAGGCCTAATAATTTCATTTAGAAAAATACTTTTAAAAGTATTTTGTATTTAAATACTTTTTAAAGTATTTTATGTTACTTTTTAATAAACGTGTACACATTTTGATATAATGTGCATGCTCAGTGACGTCATTATTTGGTTACATTAGGAGCAAACTAAGAGAGGCTGTAAACTGCCAGCGCAAATTACGGCGCTGGGAATTAATATTGTAGAGAATTTAAAATCCTACAACTTTTATTTCAAACATTTTTTTGTATAACGCTTAGTTTAGCGGTAATTAACGATTTTTTGTTTTGTTCTGACGAAAACGTGTGAAAAATTGATTATTTTAAGAAATCAGCATTAGTATGCATTTTACGGTAAAAGTGTATATAATAAAATTTATAGAACATTAAAAGATCTACAACTTTTATTTAGAGCATTTTTTGTACACTGCTTAGTTTAGCGTGAAAGAGGGATTTTCCGTTTTTTTTAAGCCAAACTGAGGTTGATTTTCCTTTTGTGTCTTTCACTCATGATTAAAATATTTGGAGTTAATTTCACTAAAATTGTGTCCTAAATAAATTCCACTTTGACTTTTTTTTTACCGAGATTTAAAATCATTATTTTTCGTTTTTAAATAAGTTAGCGTTTTACCTTTTACAACAATATAATTAATTATCTTCTTTGTAAATGAAGTCGCTCAATCAACAGTCGTAGGCTGTATAAAAAGTCCGTGGGTTCCTCCGAACGCACGGATCTTTTCTTCTAAATACTTGGGTTTGTTAGGTTGTTAATTTAATAATATCACCATTTCTTTTAGTATATATCTGCTTAGAAACACTCACACGACTTTCTTTTGCCAATGCAATTAATGACCAATATAACATAACATTAGTAATAAAACATTAGAAATAAACAAAAAACTAACCTCAAAAAACATAACCATAATAAAGAAAATCAAAACTTTCCGACATTTCCTCTAAAAGATTTATATTTATTATTCATAGGAAGACTGATTAATGTCTATATAGTTAGTTTGCATTGTAATTTTTTTGATATAAATTAAAAATTTATTTTTTTAAACTATACATAAGGTAATTAATATAATATAATATATATAGGCCTATATTTTTGTATTTATGTATTTTTACTTAATTATAACTTTAATTATAAACGCAAACGCGTTTATAATTAAAGTTATAGAAAATTTTAGAATGTACAACTTTTATTTCAAACATTTTTTTGTATAACGTTTGGCAGTAATTAAGGGGTTTTCTGTTTTTTTTTTCATGAAAAATCTGTAAAAGTAAACGATTTTTAAAGATTTCGGCCGTAGTATTCATTTTACGAAAAAATTCATATAATTAAATTTTAAGGAAATTAAAAGATCTACGAATTTTCTTTTATGAATTTTTTTCTACAGAGCCTAGTTGAGCGTGAAAGAGCGATTTTCCGTATTTTTAAGCCAAACTGAAGTTGATTTTAATTTTGCATCATTTACTCATAAGATTATGTTTATTGAGGTTAGTTATTTTGTTTATTTTTAATGTTTTATTACTAATGTTTGGTTTTACTGTTCATTATTTGCATTGTCAAATAAACGTCGTTTAAGTGTTTCACGCAAATTTATTTTCCATTTATTTTCCATTAATTTATTTATTTTCCTTCTGTCTAAGTGAATAATGATGTATTTCACCCTTCATGTTGTCGTTTAAAGTCACTGTTCGAAAGGTGTTATTTTAATGTTAAGGTAATAAAATAAAGTTAACAATTAATGAAAATTTGTGATGTATTAAATTCACCTGTGAATCTACTAGATTCGTTAATGAAACAAGTGCTGCTACCTATCAGAATAAATATGTTACTACTACATGTTAGTTGGATACGTCTATAAGCAGCATTGTTGTCAATATGCATCCATTCATTTTTTATATTGTAGATTGCCCTTATTAATAAGGCGCTTATTGCTATACAAAGTATTGTTGTCAATGTACAAATTGTTAAAAATTCATTCTAACTAAACAAAAAAATATTTTAATTTTCTATAGAAACCTACTATTTTTACTTAATTTATTTTGACCATAAATAAATCTTACGTTTAACGGAAAACATTTTGGAGCTCTGTGCTCAAAATTAAAATTTTACGGTTACATTACACTTTCATTTGCTTTTTTTAAAACATGGGTACAGGATATTATGTTATCACGTCAAATTTTCAAAGTAGAATTTTCACCAGAATAACACGTTTTTAAGACTCCTGGGACCAAAAAACAACAATTTTTAACTAATTAAATTTTATGTGTTTCAACTAAATTATTCAATTAGGGTAATATTCGTACGAACCTAAAACTGAACGTAGTTACTACAAAAAGATCGAGGAGTATTAAAATATTTTTATCTCTTTAGTATATTGTATTGTACGTTATGGAATATCAATAGTAAGAGCTGTTGTGGTTTTAACTACACCGAGAACACACGAGTGGTTTTGTAATCTCGATTTCATCGATTATGCCGGAATCTCTCCGTTTTCGTCCCTTTTTAATTACTCCTTCCCAATTTCCCTAAACCTTAACACACACGATTACCTTGAAAGTGGCTTTTATCTCAAAGGCTATCCAAATACCAAATCTTCGATAATAAAACTCATACACTCTCATAAATTATTAAAAAACTAATTTTAAACTATTTTGTAATGAGAATATTATTACAGAAGGAATTATTAACTAGTTTTGTTAATGGATTAAGGGAAGATTGTGCGATGATTTTAACTCAAAATTTCGATTTTTGTTTTTTATATTTTTCAATAGTTTAAGCCTAGATCGACCAGAAAAACATTGTTGTTGTTGAGGTCAACAGCCGAAAGGCTGGTTTGAACCTCTAGAGGTTTTACTAAGTAAAAACGAGGAGTGAGGTGGTTTACCATTGCCTTACTCACTGAGTTGAAAGAGTATACTTATCCGCATGCCAGGCCCTCCGAAAAGCACCCACTTTCCACCCTGAAAATGACACCTTCACTTAATTCACCATAGGGTCTGGCTGTATAGTGAAATTCATTACTATCAGAGGGGATAACTCTGACTAGTGTCTTTTACACCTCTACCTCTTCTGTTCTTAAATAGTTCAGTCATATAGTTGGCTAACTATGTGATAAGAAACAGAACTATGATTTGTAGCCCTGGAACCAACAGATCGAGTGCAATTAATTTAACATTCTATCTGCCCGTTATGGGCATAGAAAAACATTAAATTACGTCAAAAAAAATTTTTTCTATGAAAAAATGTAGTTTTTGGTCAGGTTTACACAGAAAAACTATCATGTTAAGAGATAACGAATATTTTTCATAATTTTATACTGCTCATTTTAGTGCTAAGAGAATTTTAGTTTTTAAAACTCTCAGCTATTGGTTCAGCTTTCTAAACAACTGTTGATGGGATATATACTTGTTTTTGTACATTTTGTTTTTGATTTGTGCCTTCTTGTTTCTTACCTTTTCCCGTAAATTTAGATTTTTAACATTGAGGGAAATTTTTCACAGAAACCAATAAACCTACCAGACTGAAATATTTACCAGTTAATTATCTTGTATATCCACATATACCGACATTTTTATAACTTCCTCAGGTGCTCCAAAAATCAGTAATACGCAAAAACGTCGAAAACAATTTGTAAAAACTTTATGTTATTCGTAATTTTTTTTAAAAATGATATGGTTCGAAGATTAAATTTAAAAAAAATCTGGTGTGAAACACTCACACAACTTTCTCTTGCCAATGCAAATAATTAACAATATTTTTTTTGTTTTTTTTTTGGTTAAACGTCCGACTGTTTTTCAATTACTGCTAATGCAGACGGTGAATGATGAAATGATTTTTTGTAACTTATGAAAAAATGCCGTGCCTGAATGGGATTTGAACCCAAGACAATAAACAATTAACCAAACATTAGTAATAAAACATTGTTGTTTTATAGGTCATCAGCCAAAAGGCTGGTTTGAACCTGCAGAGGTTTTACTAAGTATATCGAGGAGTGAGGTGGTTTACAATTGCCTTCCTCACTGAATGGAAAAGTATGCTTATCAGCATGCCGGGCCCTTTGAAACGCACATATTTTCCACTCTGTAAATAACACCTTCACTTCATTCACCACGGGGTCTGGCTGTATAATGAAATTCATTACTTTCAGAAGAGATAACTCTGATTAGAGTCTTTTACACCTCTACCTCTTCTGTTCTTAAATGATTAAGTCATTTAGCTGGCTGACCATGTGATAAGAAACAGAACTATTTATTTTAGCCCTGCAACTAACAGATTGAGTGCAAATAATTTGAAACTCCACCTGTCTGTTATGGGCAAAATAAAACATTAGAAACAAACACAAAACTAACCTCAATAAACATAACATAATTTTATTAATGAGTCAAAGACGCAATTCTTTATTTCTTTCATTACAGATTGAACCCTCGGAGTAAAGAAACAAGTTATTGTGACCACTATATCAAAGGGCCGGTATAATTGAATGCATGTAATGTGCACTTGTGACTAAAGGGCGTGTGTGTAATAACAGAGCACACATAACTACGCTTAGGGCGTTGGTGTCGCTTTGTCCTTCCTTCAGTAACCTCCCTTTACACTTACCCACTACTAAACTCCCTATCTTGCAGGAATAGGAGGGGGTTGTTACATGAAACACCTAGTGACTGCTAAGGTCACTTGACTAAACCCTACCCCAAACCCACGACAATTTCTCAATAATATAATATCTCTGATAAATTAATTTTAATTAATTAATCAATTTATGTATTTGTTTTTGCTAAAAAGTATAATGAATCTTGTTGTTGTTTATGTCATCAGCCAAAAAGCTGGTTTGAACCTCTAGAGGTTTTACTAAGTAAAACGAGGAGTGAGGTGGTTTACCATGCCTTCTCACTGAGTGGAAAAGTATACTTATCAGCATGCCGGGCCCTCTGAAAAGGACATAATTTCCTCTCTGCAAATGACACCTTCACTTCATTCACCACAGGGTCTGGCTGTATAATGAAATTCATTACTTTCAGAGGAGATAACTCTGATTAGTGTCTTTTACACCTCTACCTCTTCTGTTCTTAAATGATTCAGTCATTCAATTGGCTGACCAAGTAATAAGAAACAGAACTATTTATTTTAGCCCTGCAACGAACAGATTGAGTGTAAATGAATCTTATCCTATCTTATATCTTTATACCCGCATAGGTCTAGCCTGTGCGCGGGTATGAGTTGGTTTATTTTATTTTATTTATTTTTTATTGAGTGATGATGTCTACATAAGCCTTGGGCTTGTGCGTAGGTAATTATATGTGGTAATTTACAGATGAAAAAATGCCAGACCTGACCGGGAATCGAACCCGGGACCCCGGAATAGTAGCCAGTTGCGCTGACCACTACACCACGGGCCGGCTTTGGTTTATTTATTTATTTATTTTTTTTATTGAGTGATGATGCCTACATAAGCCTTGAACTTGTGCGTAGGTAATGATATGTGGTGATTTACAGATGAAATAAATGCCAGACCTTACCGGGAATCGAACCCGGGACCCCGGAAAAGTAGCCAGTTGCGCTGACCACTACAACACGAGCCGGCTTTGGTTTATTTTATTTTTTATTTTTTTTATTGAGTGATGATACATAAGCCTTGAACTTGTGCGTAGGTAATGATATGTGGTGATTTACAGATGAAATAAATGCCAGACCTGACCGGGAATCGAACCCGGGACCCCGGAAAAGTAGCCAGTTGCGCTGACCACTACAACACGGGCCGGCTTTGGTTTATTTTATTTTTTATTTTTTTTTATTGAGTGATGATGCCTACATAAGCCTTGGGCTTGTGCGTAGGTAATGATAATGTGGTAATTTACAGATGAAAAAAATGCCAGACCTGACCGGGAATCGTTTTCAGGCATATGTTTATATGATTTTTTTTTCTTATTTTTAGCTATAGAATGAGATCCCAAGAGATTGCCGTATAGTTTTGAATCACTCTATATATATATATATTATTTTGGTTTTAACGTCCGACTGTTCTGCAATTACTACTGTTGCAGACGACGAAGTATGAAATGATTTTTTTGTAACGTATGAAAATATGCCGTGCCTGAATGGGATTCGAACCCAAGACCGCATGATGAGAGGCTTTACTAAGTTAAACGAGGAGTGAAGTTGTACCATTCACTCACTGAGTAGAAAACTATGCTTATCAGCATGCCAGGCCTTCTGAAAGAATCTACTTTCCACCCTGCAAATTGGTAAATTTTACAAAATTTACTACTTTTTTTTGTTCTTCAAGAAAGGGTAGGCTCCATGTCTGCTAAAATTCTTGGAGAGGCTGTGCTTTTGCAGAATGAAATTTTTATTAGATTGCTGCCTTAATACGCAGTTTTGGTCAAAAACGTGTATAATAAGAGTTGTAGACAATTAAAAAACCTTCAACTTTTACTTCAAACATTTCTTTGTATAACACTTAGTTTAGCGGCAACTGTTGGTTTTCTGTTTTCTTTATCATGAAAATCTGCAAAAAATTGAATTTTTACGATTTCGATCTTAGGGTGCATTTCACGACAAAAATGTATTACATTTAAATGTATAGGAAATAAAAAGATCTAAAACTTTTATTTATTGCACTTTTCTCTACAGAGCCTGTTATTTTGTTTATTTCTAATGTCTTATTACTAATTTTAGGTTACATTATTTATTTTTTGGATAGGTAAGAGAAAGTCAGTAATGTGAGTGTTTCACACCAGATTTTGTTTATAAAAAGGCATTTTAACACCATTCTTTAACACGTTTAACGTTTCAAAGTATTTTTTTTTAAATTTGAAAGTAAACGATACTTACTTAAGTTTTATTAAGCAGGTGAATAAAATTAAATATTAAGTTGTACTTTTTTAACTTCACCGTAAATCAGGACGGTACGTGAATCAAAGTAGGCCTACCAATATTGATGTTACGTAGTAGTGTCAGGCGATATTAGTTTAGAGGAAACGCGTAAACAACTTGTACGGAAATGAAACGCCAGTAACTCGTTATAAAACGTTAATTGAAATTCCTTTCGATAACCTAAATTAATGCTACCACTACTATTTTCTCGAGTTTAGAATTGAATGAAAAATTCAATACCAAAAATTCACCAGAATTTTACTAATCATAAACTAGCTAATATTTCCATAACAGAGAAGTGGAGTGTTAAAATATTTGCACTCGATCTGTGAGTTCCAGAGCTACAAAATATATTTCTGTTTCTTAACAAATGATCAGCCGATTAAATGACTGATCATGCAAGATCAGAAGAGGTAGAGGTGTAAAAGACACTAGTCAGCGTCATTTCCTAATACACTATACACTATAATACACTATACAGCCACTATACACTATACTGATACACAATACAGCCAGACCCTGTGGTAAATGCAGTGAATGTTGGAAAATATATGCTTTTCAGATGGCCTGTCATGCTGATAAGCATACTTTTCCAATCAGTGAGGAAGAAATGGTAACCAGCACATGAAACGTTTGACTTGATAAAACCTTTATAGGTTCCAAACTCTTTAAGTAGAACATATGTAGTCCAGCCTCTCTTAGTTTGCTCAAACAAACAATAAATGACACTGAGCATGCGCATTATATCAAAATGTGTACACGCTGATTAAAAAGTAACAACAAAATACTTTCAAAAGTATTTAAATACAAAATACTTTTAAAAGTATTTTTATAAATGATATTGTTAGGCCTACATCATATCATGACTGATGTTTTTTACTACTTTAAGTACTTATAATTTAAAAAAATAGTTAACTTAATAGGAATACGGCATCCGTAAAGTCGCAGACTCTAGCGTGCACTCTGTAGTAGATGGCTTTTTTTTGTTGACAGTAGGAGCAAACTAAGAACGGCTCAACTGTAGTCAGCGTTATTTCCTAATACACTATACCCTAGACTATACACTATACAGCCACTATACACTATACTAATACTTTATACAGCCAGACCCTGTGGTAAATGCAGTGAAGAGTGGAAAATATATGCTTTTCAGATGGCCTGGCATGCTGATAAGCATACTTTGCCAATCAGTGATGAAGGCATGGTAAACCAGCACACGGCACGTTTTACTTGATAAAACCTTTTTAAGTTCGAACTAGGCGTTTGACTAATGACCTAAACAACCAAACTCTTTAAGTAGAACATATAGTAATGACTACGCATGGGTTGAATAAACAAAATTAGCTAAATAACTAATGTTCAACCCAACACAAACAATTTCTTAAAATTACCAAAAAACCACTAAAATTACGATTTTCCTTCATATATGAAACGAAAAATTTCGTGTTTCAAATAAATTTCGTTTGTCGTTAAATACAAAGCTCTAAAAAAACTGATAAAAATAAATTTTTCATGGTTGTTAGTAGGTTACTTTCGGGATTCTGCTAAAAAAAACCGAAAATAAATATTAAGTATTTTAGTTTTCAAATTCCGACTTTGATTTCTTGACTTCCGGTTTTGGGACACCGCTGGTCAAAACCGAAATTTTCAATCCAATTTAAGCCCACTAACTTTTTGTGTAGATTAGGAATTCGAAAACCGTTTGTTGGTATCTCTTGGAGTTTCTGACATCTGGGTGTGACGAACTGATGGACGGACAAGGAAAATGATAGATGACAATTAAAAAGTCTGGTGTGAAACACTCACACAACTTTCTCTTGCCAATGCAAAATATGAACAATATAGCCTAACATTAGTAATAAAACATTAGATTTAAACAAAAAACTAACCTCAATAAACATAACCTAATTTTAATTTTTTGTGACACTCACAACTTTCTCTTGCCAATGCAAATTATGAAGAATATAGCCTAACATAAGTAACAAAACATTAGATTTAAACAAAAACCTAACCTCAATAAACATAACCTAATTTTAATCATGAGTAAAAGACGCAAAATGAAAAACAACCTCAGTTTGGCTTAAAAATACGGAAAATCACTCTTTCACGCTAAACTAGGCTCTGTAGAAAAAAATACTTTTAATAAAAGTTGTATTAATTACCTATAAATTTTATTATATACAGTTTTGTCGTAAAACGACAAACATATAACATAGCCTGTCTAAGGCTGAAATCTTAAAATAAATCTATTCATGTTTTCGTTCGGAAAAAACAGAAAAAATGTTTCAATAAAAGTTGTAGGATTTTAAATTCTCTACAACTTTTGATGTATTTATAATTATTTTTGCTCTAAAATTCATATTAAAGCCGCAATCTTAAAAAAAAACAATTTTCTTACGAAAACAGCTTTCGCAAGAATTTCAGCACACATAGCGTCTACCCTATTTTGTAGAACATAAAAAATGTAGTAAATTAGGCGTATTTTTTAAAAAATCGTAAAAGCCGTTTCTGTAAAATATCGCAAAAATGTGAAAAATTAGACGAATAAACTACTACGTCCGGTAAACCGATTTTGATGAAAATTTTTGTGTCGGGTTCTCTAGTGGTATCTAACTTAAGTTTCAAGTTCGTACGATGTTCCGTTCTTGAGATATTGTGTTCACACATACACACACACACACACACACACACACACACACACACCAATCGCTAAAAACATGTTCTTTAGGTTCAGGGGGTCTAAAAAGTGTAGATCCGGTGAAAACTCGACTTTGAAAACTCGACATGAAAACAATACTTTCCTTCCTATATATTTATATAGGAAAGAGAGAGCCAAAAATTGCCACCAATAAAAATTGAAGTAAGGAACTACCGAGCAAATAAGTTGAATAATTTCTTACTTAAGACATACTTAAGAAATAAAGACGTACTACTTAAAGAAATATAAAAAGTTTATTTAAAATAACCTAACACTCCAGGTATTAAATAGAATGTTGTAGCAAGTACGAATTGTACAATGGAGAGCGATACCTATTGAAATGAAAGTTTACGTCATTGTACAACAATGGTAACAAACAATCACAATACAATGCAGAACTAAACTGTACCAGTACTACAACAATGCAAGGAAAGTCTTTGTCGACACCATTATTGTTGACTGAGCTATAACCGTTGCTTTGTATTAACCTACCAAAATGTTTTTCCTTCTTATTAAATAATGAATTTTAATGTAATGTCTTGTTAAATGTTAACATGAGAACAAAAATTATTTTACAAGAAACTAACATGTAACACCTAAGCCTAGGTTCGTTCGGGATCTGGATTATGATAAATAATACAGACTTTAAATTTATAAAAATTTAATTATTTATTTCTACAATTTTTTTTTAATCCCTAATGTGTGTACGTTGCAATCTGTTCAATTTAGAACAATAAGCAACCCCATGACCCAATGAGATGATTTTTTTTTTTTTTTTTTTGGTTTAACGTCCGACTGTTCTGCAATTACTGCTAATGCAGACGGTGAATGATGAAATGATTTTTTGTAACGTATGAAAATATGCCGTGCTTGAATGGGATTTGAACCCAAGACCGCATAATGAGAGGCGAGAAATGAGGATGATGTGTATGACGAGTAAATGAGGTGTAGTCTTGTGCAGACTCAGGTCGACCATTTCTGAAAGAGTATGGTTAATTGTACGCCAACCATCAAAGTACACCGGTAACCACTGTCTAGTATTCAAATCCGTATAAAAGTAACTACTTTTACTAGGATTTGAACCAGAACCTTCGTCTCCGAACCCTAGACCACTACCTCTAGACCAACCCGGTGAGTACTTCATTATTAAATAATGAATTTTAATTTAATGTCATGTTAAATGTTAACATGAGAACAAAAATTTGGTGTGAAACACTCATACAACTTTCTCTAGCCAAATAATTAACAATAATCCTAACATTAGTAATAAAACATTAAATATAGGGTGATTCAAAAAGAGCGCCGGTTTGGATATATCAAATTAAGAGATTTATTTTATTGAAAAACTGAAAATAAATACATCAACAAGTTCATCTTACCTTCCGATTTCATGTATGAAAAATTATGTCATGCATGTGTCCTCCTCTACTGCGCTGGCACGCATCAACTCTGTCCATGAAATTGGATATTACTGCACGACAAGTTTCGACTTCCATTTGCCCGATAACCCGTCGAATTTTCTCCTTCAAGTCATTGATGTTTCGGGGTTTATTGGCATACACCAATGACTTCAGATGACCCCAAAGATGAAAGTCACAAGGCGTCAAGTCACACGAACTTGGTGGCCATTGATGGTCGGAATTACGAGAAATGATGCGATCCTGGAACCGTTCACGGAGCAACAACATTGTTTCTCGTGCAGCAACTGAATTTTATACGGGTGATATTGGAGATCGTACCGAAGAATTCTCCGTACAGAAGAACATCGTAAACCCAATTGTTGAGAACGGCGACGTATTGATTTTGCTGGGCTAACAGCCACACTGTCACGAACCAACGCAACGTTCTGCTCAGTTCGGCCAGAACGACGACGTCCAGAAATTTTAAGGTCGACTGTTGAACCCGTCTCAAAAAACTTTTTCATGAGCCTGCGAATTGTTGATTAATTCGGTGTTCATTACGTCCAAGAGTACCGCGAAGTCGCCTGACAGTAGCCGCATAACTCTCTTCACTCTGGTAAAATGTTTTGACGATTAACACTCGTTGTGCAATAGTAAACTTCTCCATGGTTAGACACAGACTGCAAGAGTACTACACTGCGAACAAGAGAAACTACAACTGAATCGTCAATCGGAATGTTCTCCAAAATAGAAATGAGGTCTAACAATGTTGCCAACCGATAAACAAATATTTACCAGCCGTTTAGAAACCGGTGCTCTTTTTGAATCACCCGTTATAAACAAAAAACTAACTTCAATAAACATAACCTAATTTTAATCATGAGTGAAAGACGCAAAATGAAAAATCGACCTCAGTTTGGTTTAAAAATACGAAAAATCACTCTTTGACGCTAAACTAGACACTGTACAAAAATATGCTAACAAATAAAAGTTGTAGATCGTTTAATTTTCTATAGATTTGATTATATACACTTTTGTCGTAAAATGCCTACTAAGGCTGAAATCTTTAAAAAATAGTTTTTTACACGTTATCGTGAGAAAAAAAGAAAATCGCTAATTACCGCTAAACTAAGCGTTATACACAAAAATGTTTGAATTAAAAGTTGTAGATCTTTAAATTTTCTACAACTTTAATTATATAAATTTTTGCGGTAAAATGCATAATAAAGTCGCAATCTTAAAAAAAAATTTAGTGAAATAGGCGATTTTTTAAAAAATCGTAGGACCAGTTTATGAGAAAATCGCAAAATAGTGAAAAATGACACGAATAAACTACTAGCCTACTAAGCCTACTAAGCCTACTAGCCTACTAAGCCTACTAGCCTACTAGCCTACTAAGCCTACTAACCTACTAAGGTATTTTCATCGTTGAAGGTAAATGTTTTACACGGTGGTTAACAGATTTTGATGAAAATGTCCGTTTCGGGTCCGGTAATGGTATGTAACTTAAGTTTCAAGTTCGTACAATGTTTCGTTCTTGGGATATTCTGTTCAAACACACACACACACACACACACACACACCAATCGCTAAAAACATGTTTTTTGGGTTCAGGGGTCTAAAAACGTGTAGATTTGGTGAAAACTCGATTTCGAAAAATTTACATGAAAACAATACTTTCCTTCCTAAATATTCATATAGGCAAGAGAAAGTAAAACTTAGTTTACAGGAAACTAACAAGTAACACCTAAGCCTAGGTTCGTTCGGGTTCTGGATTATGATAAATAATATAAACAGACTTTAAATTTATAAAAATTTAATTATTTATTTCTACAATTAATTATTGAATCAGTCATTTCAGAAAGCATATACGGTAAAATTTTAATTTTTTCTTTTTTGTATATTTTAGAACTAAGTAAATGCAAACACACCATTCCTACAAAAATCACTTAAGTGTGATAGAATTCCGAATTCCGATAATAAGAAAAGAATCGGCGTTCAACAAAATATCATGGATACCATATATCCCGGAAGTAGTTAAAATGGTTTGGCCATTTGCAGAGGATGGAGGATGGTAGGTGGCCAAAGAGGGTATGGGAGTGGACGCCAGCTGGTAGAAGAAGGAGGCGTAGACCGGAAGTGACATGATTGGATGGGGTGCCGGAGGCAATGTCTTTGCGGTGGATCTCCGATGGGTACTGGCGAGACAGAGAGAAGTGGTGCTGTGGAAGCGAGGTACAGCTGGGGCTGTAAATCCTTGCACGAATATAATTGTACAATATTTACAATATATATTTTATTTATTTTTTATTTATCTATTTATTTAACGTCGTATCAACTGCAACGGTCATTAGCGACCACGTTGGGGTGTAACTGAGTGAGGATGAAATGATATTTTTGTAACTTATAAAAATATGTCGTGTCTGAGTGGGATTCGAACCCAGGACCGCATGATGAGGGGCGAGCACGTTACCAACTGCGTCAATGTGGTCGGCTTCATTTACTTTATTTTATTTTTTTTCATCATCATCATAAGCATCACGGTTTAGGCCTTGTAGTCCTGTTCCGTTCTCAAGCTAGCAAATCTTTAAGTTACTTGCGATGACCATCTTTTCTTTGGTCTTCCTATGTTACGTCGCCCAACTGGTTGGTAATTAAGGATAATCTTCGGTGCTCGCTCATCTGCCATTCTTAGCACATGCTCATACCAGCTCTGCCTATAACCAGTGATCGCATCCGTTACACACAGCATCCCAAGCTCCTTCCGTATATCCTCATTCCTCTTATGGTCCAGCAAACTGTACCCCGCTAGGGGCCTCAACAGTCGCATTTCTGCCGCTACGATTCTAGTTAATTGCTGAGTGGTTAACGTCCAGCTTTCAGATCCATATAACAGGACTGGCAGCACTAGTGTTTTATAAAACTTCAAAACCGTTTCTCTCCTTACTTTTCCCACCAAAGTTTTCCTTACTGTATAGATAAGGCGCTGAAATTTTTGTAATTTAAGTTCTACGTCTCTTGATTGTATGTACGATACTTCACATCCGAGGAATAAAAAAGTCTTCACCTGCTCCAATATTTCTCCATTTATAACAATCTTGCTTCTAAGATGATCTGTGCCCTTAAAACCCATCACTTTTGTTTTTTCTGAAGAGACCTGCAGACCAAATCCCTGGGCAATCATGTTAAATGCGTGCAGGCATCGTTGAAGGTTATCTTCTGAGTCAGCAAACATCACCAGGTCATCTGCAAAAGCCAATATCTGCAAGGGCATCTGTCCAAAAACAGCTTTCTGTTCCATCACGCAGTACCATTGTCTCATGACGTCGTCAATGAATAGGTTAAATAAAACGGGTGATAACGGGCACCCCTGTCGAACTCCTTGAGATATTCCTACCACTCGTTGACCTTTGGTCATTCTTATAACTGTGCCCGCATACATACTCTGCACTACTCTAATCAGATGTAAAGGTAATCCCTTCCCTCTCAGTACTTCCCACAAGCGGGGCCGATAGACTTTATCAAACGCTTTCTGCAAATCTATAAAAGCCAGAAACGTAGGAATATTAAACTCTCTATTTTTCTCCATCAACTGAGACAAGGCAAACACATTGTCCATACATGACCTTCCAGCGCGAAAGCCTGATTGACCTTCCAGAAGAATTGCATCCGCTATTCCACTTAGTCTGTTTGTTATAATTTTGGCAAATATTTTATAGCCACTATTTAACATGCTGATTCCCCTATAGTTATTCGGATCATCTCTTTTTCCTTTCTTGAAGATTGGAAAGACAACAGCCTGGAGCCATTCCTCAGGTATGTATGCCTCCATCCAGCAAATATTTATGAATTCAAGGAAGCGATCCAAAAATCCACCTGAAGCATACTTAAATAACTCCGAGGGCAAGCCATCAGATCCCGATGCTTTACGGTTCTTTAATTTCTTCATCGCATACAGAAGCTCTGGCATTGTTATGTGATCTATACTATTCTTTGTCCGAACTGGGATGACCACTTCATCGTCTAATTCCCCATTGCTAGGTCCACCCCATAAATTCTGAAAGTGAGTCAACCATTCACTCTCCGAGATAGGATCAATTTTTAAATTATCCCTTACATCCCGATTCAATTCTTGTAATATCTTATATGCTTTCAGCTGTGGTCCATGGATATCATACTCTATATCCCCAATCATCTTCTCCCAGCCCAGTCGTTTTTTCTTTCTAACTTCTTTCTTAACCAAAGCCGAGTTTTTTTTATACTCCAAAAGATCTTCTTCTGAGGATGTACTCAGGTATCTCATATAGGCCAACTTTTTCTTCTTGATTATCTCTGCAAGTTCCTCACTCCAAAAGGGTAGGCTCCTCCGATTTTGCCTTTTCGTCCTCTCTCCCAATACCTCCAAAGCCGCTGCGTTCAAAACTGTCCCTAAGTTATCCCATTCCTCACCAATATTATTGCTCTGGGCTGTTTGACTACAAAGGGCATCCATCCTCAGCTGAAAGAGATTTCTAATTCCAAGATCTTGTAATAAATTTACTTTAAAGATTTTTTCTGTTTTATCTCTATTTCCCCTTACTCTGGCCCATCTCACTGGAATTGTTAGCCTTGTCACAAGAAGGAAATGATCCGTTCTCACATCGTAACTCCGATAAACTCTAGAATCTAGAATACACTGTGAGGTCTTTCTGTTAGATAGGGTATAGTCAATAATTGACCTGCATCCTCTTGCACTCCATGTGTACTTATGAATGTCTTTATGCGGGAAGAATGTATTATTGATCCTTAATCCATTAGTGGCAGCAAAGTCAATGAGATGCTTACCATTCCTATTACAGGTTGGTTCACCATTTGTTCCAACCACCTCCTTTACTGGAATATTCCCGACTCTTGCATTAAAATCCCCTGCCACAATGATGTAGTCCCGTGCATTCGTTTTTCCAACGTGCTCATAGAGCATATTCATTTTTTTAATTCATTTATTTAACGTCGCATCAACTATAAGGTCATTAGCGACGACGTTGGGGTGTATATGTAATGAGGATGAAATGATTTTTTGTAACGTATGAAAACATGCCGTGCCTTAGTGGGAATCGAACCCAGGACCGCATGATGAGAGGCGAGCACGTTACCAACTGCGCCAATGTGGCCGGCTCATTTATTTTTATTTACTTGTAATTTGCGCTTTTCTTTTGTACTTAGCAACTTTGTCATTAAATGGGAAAGCGCAGTTGGTAACGTGCTCGCCTCTCATCATGCGGTCTTGGGTTCAAATCCCATTCAGACACGGTATATTTTCATACGTTACAAAAAATCATTTCATTATTCACCGTCTGCATTAGCAGTAATTGCACAACAGTCGGACGTTAAACAAAAAAAAAAATTAAATTGGAAAACTTGACGAAGTAGATAAATATTTTCGCATCCAAAAGTAAACTATGAAAATTATAGATAATTTTCTATTCGAAACCCACAAATGCGCACAACTTTACTAACAGAATTCAACATTATTACACTCCAATCATTCTATATTTTCAAAATTTTAAAATTCATATAAAGAAATTCAGTTTTCTTGTTTATTAAAAATAACTTCAACTACTGTTACAATACGGAAAGTTGAAGTGTATTCTGAAACGAGAAACTTATAAGTTCTCACACGGAATTAGTTTTAAATCGATTCAGTTTTTATGTAATATGTTATCAAAAGTTTAACCATTTAAAGTTTTCGATCGGAAAGCTAAAAATATTGTTACAATTCAGCTTCCTATTCTGAACAGGAATTTTTACATCATTTTAGTGACTAGTTTTGAAATGTATAATAATTCACTGTATTTTTCGATTCCTTATTATTAAATTTATTATTTAGGTAAATAACTTATTGTTCATTCAGAGTAGGTGTCACTCCTTGATTTTTTGCATCTCCTCAATCTCCAATAATTTACCTTACCACCCTAGATGGTCAGAGAAGCCTGGCAGCACAAAAAGAGAGGGGCAGAAATTTAAGTGTGGTAACAGAACACACAAAAGGGCCTGGTATGTTACAATTGTAGACGCTAAATGCTAATTTAAGAAATAAGAAAAAACTTAAAAGCCGGTCGCTTTAACTTAACCCACCGGGTTGATCTTAGTTTTAAGTTTCAAGTTCGTTCGATGTTCTGTTCTTGAGATATTTTGTATACACACACACAGACCAATCGCTAAAACATGTTTTTTGGGTTCAGGGGGTCTGAAAACGTGTAGATTCGGTGAAAACTCGATTTCTTAAAATCGACATGAAAACAATACTTTTGTTCCTATATAGTCAAATAGGCAAGAGAAAGTAAAAATGAAATAAAATAATCTTTCTTCAGAACATATCTTTAAATTGATTAGTATGTAATTGACAACATATGAGAATTTACTGGTATATTGTTTTAATGAATAATGAATATTTTTGAAGTACCAACTGAATCGTTAGTTCTTTGAGAAACAACTTCTTTGTACAATATTTTGTCATAATATCCTTGAGGCTAAAAAATACATCTAAGGTTTCATTCACATTTTATTTCTTATTAATATATTCTAGAATATGAATACTGTTGAATGAATAAGCCCCTACGAGGCAAAATTGATAAAAGAATACAAAAGAAAAAATCTGGTGTGAAACACTCACACAACTTTCTCTTGCCTATACAAATAATTAAAAATAACCTAAAATTAGTAATAAAACATTAGAAATAAACAAAAAACTAACCTCAATAAACATAATCTTATTTTAATCATGAGTGAAAGATGCAAAATGAAAATCAACCTATGTTTGTCTTAAAAATACGGAAAATCACTCTTTCACACTAAACTAGGCTCTGTAGAGAAAAAAGCTATGAATTAACAGTTGTACATCTCTTAATTTTCTATAAATTCGATTATATACGATTTTGTCATTTTTACGATTTTTACGATTTTGTAGGCCGAAATCTTAAAAATATAGATTTTTCACGCGTTTTCGTGAGATAAAACAGAAAATCGCTAATTAACGCTATAAAAAGAGTTATACAAAAAACGTTTCAAATAAAAGTTGTAGGATTTTAAATTCACTACATTTTTTATTATATAATTTTTTGCGCTATAATACATATTAAAGCCGTTTTTAATAAAAACAATTTTTTACGTAAAACAGCCTTACCAAGAATTTCAGCAAACATAGCGCCTACCCTATCTTATAGAGAATAAAAAATTTAGTAAACCAGGCGATTTTTTAAAAAAATCGTAGAACCAGTTTTTGAGAAAATCGCAAAAACGTGAAAAATTACATGAATAAACTACTATTTCCGGTTGACCGATTTTGATGAAAATGTTCATGTCGAGTCCGGTAGTGATATTTAACTTAAGTATCAAGTTTCAAGTTCGTACGATGTTCAGTTCTTGAGATATTTTGTATATACGTACACACACACACACACACACACACACACACAAACACACACAAAGACCAATCGCTAAAAACATGTTTTTTTGGGTTCAGGGGGTCTTAAAACGTATAGATCCGGTGAAAACTCGAATTCTTAAAATCGACATGAAAACAATAGGCTACTTTCCATTCTATATATTCATATAGGCAAGAGAAAGTAAAAATGAAATAAAACAATCCTTCTTTAAAACATATCTTTAAATTGGTTAGTATGTAA
This sequence comes from Catonia carolina, assembly GCA_035578175.1. Classification (NCBI taxonomy): domain Eukaryota; kingdom Metazoa; phylum Arthropoda; class Insecta; order Hemiptera; family Achilidae; genus Catonia; species Catonia carolina. The sequence goes on along the minus strand of JAQMRL010000019.1, from coordinate 2,883,379 downwards.
TTGACATCATATGAGAATTTACGCCCATAACGGACAGGTGGAGTGTCAGATAATTTACACTCAATCTGTTTGTTGCAGGGCTAAAATAAATAGTTCTGTTTCTTACCACATGGTCAGCCAATTAAATGACTGAATCATCTAAGAACAGAAGAGGTAGAGGTGTAAATGACACAAATCAGAGTTATCTCCTCTCAAAGTAATGAATTTCATTATACAGCCAGACCCTGTGGTGAATGAAGTGAAGGTGTCATTTGCAGAGTGGAAAATATGTGCTTTTCAGGAGGCCCGTTATGCTGATAAGCACACTTTTCCACTCAGTGAGTTGTGGCAACGGTAAACTACCTCACTCTTCGATTTACTTAGTAAAACCTGTACAGGTTCAAACCAGCCTACAGGCTGATCACCTAAACAAAAAAAACATGAGAATTTACTGGTATATTGCTTTAATGAATAATGAATATTTATGAAGTACCAACTGAATTGTTAGTTCTTTAAGAAACAACTTCTTTGTACAAATTATTTTGTCCTAATATCCTTGAGGCTAAAAAATACATCTAAGGTTTCATTCACATTTTATTTCTTATTAATATATTCTAGAAAATGAATACTGTTGAATGAATAGGCCCCTACGAGGCGAAAATTATAAAGGAATACAAAAGAAAAATAGGCCTTAGTATAAAATGAGGGTTTCAGTAGCTATTAACAACTGAATAACCATTTCATAAGCTTCAACTTTCTTTAAAGACTTTTAAAAATAAAAGAAAATTTTCAACTCGACTTTTTCTCATTCTTTTGTAATTAAAGATTTCTTTGTGATACAAAATAGTTATTATTAAACTGGGGAAAAAAATTTCAAGATATTTGTGGCAAAAAAATCTGGTGTGAAACACTCACACGGCTTTCTCTTGTCAAAGAAAATAATGTACAATGTAACTTAACATTAGTAATAAAACATTAGAAATAAAACAGAAAGTAACTTCAAAAAAAACAACCTATAATTTTAATTATGAGAGAATGAAGCAAAATGAAAACCGACCTTAGTTTGGCTTAATAATACGGAAAATCAATTCTTTGACGCTAAATTAGGCTCTGTAGAGAAAAATTCTAGAGTTAAAAGTTGTAATGTGTAAATTTTCTATAAATTTGATTGTTCTTTAGGTCATCAGCAAAATGGCTGGTTTGAACCTGTAGAGGTTTTACTAAGTAAAACGAGGAGTGAGGTGGTTTACAATTGCCACAACTCACTGAGTAGAAAAGTACGCTTATCAGCATGCCGGGCCCTCTGAAAAGCACATATTTTCCACTCTGTAAATGACACCTTCACTTCATTCACCACAGAGTCTGGCTGTATTATGAAATCCATTACTTTCAGAGGAGATAACTCTGATTAGTGTCTTTTACACCTCTACCTCTTCTGTTCTTAAATGATTTAGTCATTTAATTGGCTGACCATGTGATAAGAAACAGAACTATTTATTTTAGCCCTGCAGCGAACAGATTGAGTGTAAATAATTTGACACTCTACCTGTCTGTTATGGCCAGAAATTTGATTACATACACATATATCGTAAAATTTATACATACTTAGGCCAAATTCTCAAACAAATCCGATATTTTTACTATTTTCATGAAAAAAAAACAGAAAATCACTAATTACCGCTAAATTAAGCGTTATAGCCTACAAAGAATTGTTTAGAATAAAAGTTGTAGGTTTTTTTAATTGTCTACAACTTTTAATATATAGACCAATCGCTAAAACCGAGTCTTTTTGGGTTCAGGGGGGTCTGAAAAGTCTATATCCGGTGGAAACTCGATTTCAAAAAATCGACTTGAAAATAATATTTTCCTTCCTATATATTCATATAAGCAAGAGAAAATAAAAATAATTGAACTGTTTTGAAAAATATTTAAACTAGATGGTAGGAATAGCTATGTTATGTAATAATCGGTAACACTGGTTAGAAAAGAAGTTTTGTAAATTGACCAGCTGACAACCAGTAAAAAAAATTGTGGATCTTTTAAAATTACAACACGAGAAGTTCGTGTAGTCAATCATATTACCGAAGACAAAAACGAAAATTTAAATTCTAAAATATATACCTAAAATATTCAGGTCACTTAAATTTATATTGACCAAGAAAAGCTAATAAAATAGATTTCAGAACTGTACCTTTAGTAGTTTTTGAGGAATTTGGGGTAAGAAAAGGTTAATATATAATTTACCGCTAAAAGTTAGGTTTAATTTACTTTTACCTAATTAAAGTGGTAAATTTACCAATCATTACGCGCGCATGCGTATAAGAGCCGTAATAGTTCACTCTCATCTTGCATCTCGCACTGAACACATCGATTATAGAGCGCGTTAACGTGTAATACTTTATATCAGCTGATTGTATGTTTATGGGTTATAAAATTAATATTAAAAGACCAAAAACAAAAAAATGGCTGACAAAATATTTAACAGAGCTACAAGAGTAAGTATAGGCAACGTTGCTGGCAAGTGATTGGGTAGCTATAAAGTGGGTGGGAGGGGGCAATGCATACGTAAAGAGAGCTCATCACCCTTGCAAAATAGTGAAAAATAGGGTACACGAGTTACGATAAATGTTTTTGTTCATGGCAGTACACTACAGCTATGACGTTGTACATTCCGGTTGTTACGTGGGCCTACTAATATGTATGTATATTTGTTTTATCTTATTTTCACTTCATCCAATTTTCCATTTACAGTCCAGCCTCTCTTAGTTTGCTCCTAATGTGTTACCCCTTTTGCTCGAGCGATACAAAAGGATCGCTACAAAACAAAATTGGCATGGGGAAACAAGAAAACTCCAACAGGAGAAACTGCGGTGATGTGACGGTAAAAATAAACCAAAAAAATAAATTAGTAAAAGAATTTAATTAAATATTAAATTTATAGAGAAAATACTTAATGGATACGGTTACATTTGTATTTTTTTGAGTAAACGCAGAAAAGTTACATAGGTAATTATAATATAATTAATAATATAATAATTAATATTATATAATATAATATATTAATATATTAATATATTAATATAATAATATTAATAATATAATAATATAATATAATATAATATAATAGGCCCACCGGCACAACAAGAGAAAAATTTAAAAAAAATTTAACAGTGCGCTTTAAGGAAAGCTTAGAATTCAAATTTAAAAAAATTTAGTTACCCAAAGGGTTTACAAAATTTACAAAATTTTAAAATAAATCATTTTCGGCTTCAATGGGTTTTAACTACAAAATAAAAGAGAAGAACTTACCGATACACGGGAAAGCAAAATGGTCAAGCAAAAACCAGGCGACATAACGCACCCCGAAAAAACTCAAAAAGAAATACGGCACAAGTAACCAGAGAACACGTCCGGCGACATGACCATTTGCTGCAAGAAGGAAGAGCGAAACAAAAATCACTCAAAAGGAAAACTCGGGTCTGACGTCACGGGTCCCCCCCCAACAAGTTAACCAAAAGGAGAACCGAAACGGCAGATAAGGCAGATGACAGCGACGGTAGTACAGAAGCCTAGGAGAGCAAATCAATTAAGAGATAACTAATTAACGTCGACAGAGCAGATAACGAAAATTAATACAATTAGAACAATGCAAGGAAGAAATAATTTAAAATAAATTGTAACATTGAAAATAAAATGTTACAAATGTAAACAAATAATGATGTCACTGAGCATGCGCATTATATCAAAATGTGTACACGCTGATTAAAAAGTAACAACAAAATACTTTCAAAAGGATTTATATACAAATTACTTTTAAAATTATTTTTCTAAATGAAATTGTTAAGCCTACATCATATCATGACTGATGTTTTTAGTATTTTAAGTACTTATAATTTAAAAAATAGTTAATTTAATAGGAATACAACATCCGTAAATTCGCAGACTCTAGTGTGCACCCTGTAGTAGGTGGCTTTTGTTTGTTGACACTAGGAGCAAACTAACAACGGCTGAACTGTATATTTGTTTTATCTTATTTTCACTTCATCCAATTTTCAATTTAGCTGATTGTTTTTATTTGAATCTTGCCAGAAGGTAACATCGTCCCCTTCTTGGAATAAGAACACTGGATTGATTATAAACACTAGTATCATTATTTCCACCCTCTTCTCTTGATATCGCACTTTTCACTCCAATCCCCTATCCATCCTGGAAGCCGTCTTCGTTCTTCTTAATACGAAGTTCTTCTTCTTCTTCTTCTTGGCATTGGATGGCAGGTTGATAGCAGAGAGCGGAGTAGAACTGCGATACTAGGTTTAACCAAATCAGGTTAAACCAGGAGACTAAGGAATGATGTCATCCTCATGACAAGATTCTATTTGAGAATAAAAATAAAAATTTATACATATTTGTTAATTGATCGTAAATATCACTATGAAATTTCATAAAATTATAAGAATAACATTTAAGGTTCATGTTTATCGGTCAAGAAGTTTCCTAAGAAACCATTCATTACTTTAAAAACTTATTGTTAATTATAAACAATAAGTTTTTAAAATAATGAATGGTTTCTTTGGAAACTAAAAATATTTCATTTAAACTTTGATTCTTGACCGATAAACATGAACGTTAAATGTTATTCTTATAATTTTACGAAATTTCATAGTGATATTTACAATCAATTAACAAATATGTATACATTTTTACTTTTATTCTCAAATAGAATCTTGCCATGAGGATGACATCATTCCTTTGTCCTAGTTTAACCTGGTTTGGTAAAACACAGTATCGCATTTCCACTTCGCTCTTTGCTATCACCCTGCCATCCAATGCCAAGAAGAAGAAGATTATTTATTTATTTAGCGTATGGCTTTTCAAGACATTTAAAAATCAGCATCATAATTGTTATATATTGGGATCAAATATGACCCTCTGTCTATAAGGATGGGAAATAACATTAATGATTGTTTGGGAAACAGTCATAAAAAAACATGAAAAATATGTATATACAGTACGTAATTATAAAAACATGCTTAAGTCTATATACAGACATCCAGTATGTCCAAGTAGGCTATTGATTCTGGAGTTGCCATCAGGAAATCCGCTCTTGTCCCTCCTCTAAAGGCAGTTATTCTGCACTCTTTCACTATGTGATCAATAGTTTGTCTTTGACCACACTCACATAAAGGCGATGGTATTTTGCCCCATTTAAACAATAAATCGGCACACCTACCGTGTTTTGTTCTTATTCTATTTAGAGCTGACCATTTTCTACGAGGTAGTCCAAAACCTGGTGGTTTTTGTGAAAACCATGGGATTTGTTCTTGCTGCTTTGATGCCCATTCTTGCTGCCATGCACTGGGTATGTTAAATGCTTCCTCTTTGGCAGTAATTGCAGTTTTTGTAGGTGGCTTTCTTGATCCCAGACGAGTTTTATTTGCGTTTTCAATATCCTCATGAATTCTCAGGTCTTGACTGTCGACAATCTTATCATACTCTCTAATGAGGGCATTCTTGCGGCGCAGGTTTGGGGGTGGTATGTGGCTCAATACTGGAAGCCATTCGGTAGGTGTTGATCTGATAGCGCCAGTGATCATTCTCATGGTATTGTTGAGTTGGGCGTCTACTCTATGAGTGTGAGGGCTGTTTAGCCAGACAGGTGCACAGTATTCAGCAGCTGAAAACACAAGGCTCAGAGCTGTTGAGCGAAGAGTTGAGGCTGAAGCTCCCCAAGTTGTTCCACATAGCTTTTGTATAATATTATTCCTTGCTTTCAATTTCTCTGCTATTCTTGATAGATGATGTTTGAAAGAAAGAGTTCTATCAAGTGTTATGCCTAGATATTTTGGGGTACTATTGTGAAGAAGCAATTTGTTCTCGAACTGGATTTTGAGCTCTCTCTTGGCAAGTTTGTTGTTAAGGTGAAAGCAAGAAACCTCAGTCTTGCTAGCATTAGGCTGCAAGCGCCATTGTCGGAAATATCTACCCATTCTCTTCAAATCATGAGAAAGAACTTGTTCCGCCTCCTCAAAAGATCCACACCTAGTTGCTAACACCCAATCATCAGCATAGCCAAACTTTTTGGATGTAGTCTTGGGCAAGTCTGCAATGTAGAGGCTGAAGAGGAGCGGGGCGAGCACCGATCATTGAAGAAAAAGAAGAACTTCGTATCAAAAAGAACGAAGAGGACCTCCAGGATGGATAAGGCATTGGAGAGAAAAGTGCGATATCAACAGAAGAGGATGGAAATAATGATACTAGTGTTTATAATCAATCCAGTGCTCTTATTCCAGAAAAGGGACGATGTTTCTTCTGGCAAGATTCAAATAAAAACAATCAGCTAAATGGAAAATTGGATGAAGTGAAAATAAGATAAAACAAATATACATACATATTAGTAGGCACACGTAACAACCGGGATGTACAACGTCATAGCTGTAGTGAAAGTAAAAATAATTATTATTTTTACTTTCTCTTGCCTATATGAATAGTCTATATAGTAAGGAAAGTTTTGTTTTCATGTCGATATTTTGAATTCGAGTTTTCACCAGATCTACACGTTTTTAGACCCTCTGAAACATGTTTTTAGCGATTGGTGGGGTGTGTGTGTGTGTGTGTGTGTGAACAGAATATCTCAAAAACGGAACATCGTACGAACTTTAAACTTAAGTTAAACACCACTACTGGACCCGACACAAATATTTTCATCAAAATCGGTGAACGGAAGTGGTAACTTAGTATATTCGTGTAATTTTTCACATTTTTGCAATTTTCTCAAAAACTGGTCCTACGATTTTTTAAAAAATCGCCTGGTTTACTAAATTTTTTATGTTCTACAAGATAGAGTAGGCGTCATGTTTGCTGTAATTCTTTCTGAAGCTGTTTTCTCGTAAATAAATTGTTTTTTTAACATTACGACTTTAATATGTATTACAGCGCAAAAATTTTTATAATAAAAGTTGTAGACAATTTAAAATCCTACAACTTTTATTTCAAACATTTGTTTGTGTAACGCTTAGTTTATCGGTAATTAGCAATTTTCTGTTTTTTGGTCTCACGAAATCGTGTAGATAATAGATTTTTTTAAGATTTCGGCCTTATCATCCATTTTACGACAAAAAAGTATAGTCAAATGTGTAGGAAATTAAAAGAGCTACAATATTTATTAAGAGCATTTTTCTCTGCAGAGCCTAGTTTAGCGTGAAAGAGTGATTTTCCGTATTTTAAGCTAAACTGAAGTTGATTTTCACTTTACGTCTTTCACTCTTGATTACAATAAGAATATGTTTATTGAAGTTAGTTTTTTGTTTATTTCTAATGTTTTATTACTAATGTTAGGTTATATTATTAATTATTTGCATTGGCAAGAGAAAGTTGTGTGAGTGTTTCACACCAAATGTTTTAATTTGTCGCATATTTTCATACAATACAAAAGAACATTTCATTCCGTCTGCATTAGCAGTAATTGCAAATGCAAAACAGACGGACGTTAAACCAAAAAAAAAAAAAAAATTAATTTATAAAATTTAAATTTGATTTCAACAATTTAAAATTTAAATTGAGGAATTTATATATTTAACCATATATATTGTGGTAAATTGCAATATATTATACGAAAAAGCATTTATCTTTTAAATATGTACTCGTGGAATGAAGGCCAGGGACGAGAGATTTAACTTTTCTGCCAACATAAATTCTTCAGAAGAAAAAGTACTTTAATAAAATACGACAACTCAAGTCATTTAATAAATTGCATGGAAATTTGTAAATTAAATTTCTTTTGTTAAGTCTTTATGTTTTATTTAATATTCCAAACTTTTTTAAATAAATTCAACGTTTTATTAATCAGTTAAATGTATTTAAATAAGGTAATATTAAAGTTAAATTAAAAACACTTTATAAAAAGTTAGGGCATCTCCGTTGTTCTGTTGGTTAGAATGCTACAGAAAGTTGAAGTTGCCGGCCGCATTGGCGTAGTTAGTAATGTGCTCGCCTCTCATCAAGCGGTCTTCGGTCTGAATCCCATTCAGGCACGGCATATTTTCATACGTTACAAAATCATTTCATCCTTCACCAACTGCATTAGCAGTAATTGCGGAACAGTCGAACGTTAAACCAAAAAATCTGGTGTGAAACACTCACACAACTTTCTTTTGTCAATGCTAATAATTAACAATAATCCTAACATTGGTAATAAAACATTAGAAATAAACAAAAAACTAACCTCTAACAAAATAACCTTATTTTAATAATGACTGGAAGACGCAAAATGAAAATCAACCTCAGTTTGGCTTAAAAATACAGAAAATCACTCTTTCACGTTAAAATAGGCTCTGTAGAGAAAAATGCTTTAAATAAAAGTTATAGATCTTTTAATTTTCTTAAAATTGATTATAAACACTTTTGTCATAAAATGAATACTAAGGCCGAAATCTTAAAAAAATCGATTTTTCACACGTTTTCGTGAGAAAAAACAGGAAATCGCTAATTACCGCTAAACTAAGCGTTACACAAAAAAATGTTATAAATAAAAGTTGTAGGTTTTTAAATTCTCTACAACTTTTAATATAAATTTTTGCGATAAAATTTATATTACAGCCGCAATCTTAAAAAAACAATTTTTTTACGTAAAAACAGCCGCACACCAGGAATTTCAGCAAACATGGCGCCTACGCTATCTTGTAGAGAATAAAAAATTGAATAAACCAGGTGATTTAAAAAAAAGTCGTAGGACCAGTTTTTGAGAAAATCAAAAAAAGTGGAAAATGACACGAATAAACTACTACTTCCGGTTGACCGATTTTGATAAAAATGTTCGTGTTGGGTGCAGTAGTGGTATGTAGCTTAAGTTCTTAGTTTCAAGTTTGTACAATGTTCCACTTTTCAGATATTCTGTCCACACACACACACACTCAGCCTCGCACACGCACACACACACACGCGCGCGCGCGCGCACACACACACACACACACAGACCAATCGCTAAAAACATGTTTGTGTGGGTTTAGGGGGTCTGAAAACGTATAGATCCGGTGAAAACTCGATTTCGAAAAATCGACATGGAAACAATACTTTCCTTCCTATATGTTCATATAGGCATGAGAAAGTAAAAAAAAGTTGAAGGTAGAGTGAGTAGTAAATACTGGATTTATTGGCCGTTGGTATAAGCCTAGTGGTCAGTGAAACTGACTTCTATGCAAGGATCCTGAGTTCAACTCCCATTTAGGTCTGGCCTTTTTCAGGCATCATCTCTCAAAGAATCTGGTGAGAAACACTGAAACAACTTTCTCTAGACAATTTAAATAAAAACCAAATTACCTACGTTTAATCATTAGTAAAAAATGTAAAATGTAAAACATAAGCTAATTTTAATCATGAGTGAATGACGCAAAATAAAAATCAATGTCTGTCCGACTTAAAAATACCGAAAATCACGATTTGACGTTAAATTCTATGGAAGTAGTGGTTAGCGTGTTAACCTACCACGCGGAGGTCCCGGGTTCGATTCCCGGCCAGGGTCTGGAAATATTCACTTGTCAAAACTCACAGTAGCCACATAATCCACCGTAGTCGCTAATGACCAAGCAGTTGAAACGACTTTTTAAAATAATAAAAATACTTTTATTACTTTCTCTTGTCTATATGAATATATAGTAAGGAAAGTATTGTTTTCATGTCGATTTTTCGAAATCGAGTTTTCACCGGATCTATACGTTTTCAGACCCCCTGAACCCAAAAAACATGTTTTTAGCGATTGGTCTGTGTGTGTGTCTGTGTGTGTGTGTGTGTATCTGTGAGTGAACAGAATATCTCAAGAACGGAACAACGTACGTACTTGAAACTTGAAACTTAAGTTACATACCACTACTGGACGCGACACGAACATTTTCATCAAAATCGGTCAACCGGAAGTAGTAGTTTATTCGTATAATTTTTCAGTTTTTTGCGATTTTCTCAAAAACTGGTCCTACGATTTTTTTTAAAATCGCCTATTTTACTCAATTTTTTATTCTCTACAATATAGGGTAGGCGCCATGTTTGCTGAAATTCTCGGTGAGGCAGAATTTCCATTCTGCTGAGTCCAAGACTAGAATCTGGACAGAGGAGGAGAGACAGGTGGTGAGTAGGAGGATGAGGGAGTATCACGCAAGGAGGCGACAGCTCCCAAAACAGCTTAAGGGAAAATGAATTTAATTACATAACTAGTGCGCTCTTAAAAGGGCTATACAATTAAAAAAAAAAAAAAAAAAAAAGTTGTAGAGAATTTAAAAACCTACAACTTCTGTTTCAAACATTTTTTTGTATAACGCTTAGTTTAGCGGTAATTTGCGATTTTCTGTTTTTTTTCTCACGAAAACGTGAGAAAAATCGATTTTTTTAACATTTCGGTCTTAGTATGCATTTTACGACAAAAGTGTATATAATTTAATTTATAGAAAATTAAAAGATCTACAACTTTTGTTTAGAGCATTTTTCTATACAGAGCCTAGTTTAGCGTGAAAGCGTGATTTTCCGTATTTTTAAGCCAAACTGAGTTCGATTGTCATTTTGCGTCATTCACTCATGATTAAAATAAGGTTATGTTTTTGAGGTTAGTTTTTGTTCATTTGTAATGTTTTAATACTAATGTTAGGTTTATTGTTAATTATTTGCATTGGCAAGAGAAAGTTGTGTGAGTGTTTCACACCAGATTTTATTTTTATTAAAAATCAGTCAAACGGAACTAGTAGTTTATTCGTGCGTTTTTCACTTTTTTGCGTTTTTCTCAAAAACAGCTCCTACGCTTCTTGTTAAATCGCCTTATTTACTACATTTTTTATCCTCTAAAGGATAGGGTAAGCGCCATATGTACTGAAATTCTTCAGGGACTCTGTATTCTCGTGGTAAAAAATTTGGTTTTTTAAAGATTAGAGCTTAAATATGCATTCTATATCAAAAGTTCATGTAATTACAGTTATGGAACATTAAAACAAAACTACAACTTTCAATTCAAACAGTTTAGTAAAACGCTTAGTTTAGCGCGAATTACTGATTTTTTATATTTTGCTCACAAAAATCGGTAAAAAATGGGTTTTTTTAATATTGCGGCCTTAGTATGAATTTTATGACAAAGTGCAGGCTATATATATAGTTAAAGTTACAAAATCTAACAAATCTGCAACTTAAAGTTTAAGAATTTTCTTCTACAAAGCTTAGTTTAAAGTGAATTACTAATTTTCCTAATTTTTAAAACCCTAATGAAGTTGATTTTGATTATGCGTCATTCACCACGATAAAAATTAGGTTATATTTTTCATTTTAAATTCTTGACTTTTGATAAACATAGATTATATTGTTTATTATTTACATTAACAAGAGAGAATCGTGTTGAGTGTTTCATACCAGAATTTAAAAATATTGTTTTATATTACAGTGAAACCTCACTAATTCAGACTAATTGGGGGGAAGTGAAGTCCGAATTATTGAACGTCCGAATTATCGCGAATTTGTTTACATCTAAAAACTGAATAATTTCGGCAATTAAAATAAAAAAATAAACGTTACTTGTTTGAAATATCGATGTTTAATGAATTTACAGTACAGTATATTGAAAAACAACAAAGTTTTAAGTTTAAAAATAAAAATATTTACGGCAGTAAATATATTGTTAAATAATAAATGTCCAGTGTAAAATGATATTTAATTAAAACACTGTACTTACGTACCAATTATTTGGCACTTGTTGAAGTAGAGGGTTGACAAATATCCTCAGGGATCATTTGAGGTTGCTTAGAAACAAAAATTTGTTTTTTTCTGGTATTCTTTGCTACACTGTTTTCTTATAACTTGTTGGCGCATCTATCTTAGGACAAGATAATAGTCATTGAATTCTGGATTGAAGTCTGCAAATTCAATAAGTTCGGCTATGTGGTTTCTCACTTCACTAGCTTAAATTGTGGAACGTTTTCTTCACTGAGACACCAATAATGTATTACAGGATGAAACAATTTTTATGAGACAATTAAAAGCTATTATATTTTGAAGTAGCACTTTATTAATTTTTAACTAAAAAACTTTAAAAAAATTAAAAAAAAGCTGCTCTTCTTGGAGTAGTCCGAAATATCGCGAATTCCGAACCAGTGAAGTCCGAATTAGTGAGGTTTTACTGTATTTCGATTATCAGGGATAAATAATTTCGAATGAATGAGAACTAAGCCTACCGTATAACATAATGAATCAGAATTTTATTTAAACCAGATTTTGAAGAAAAAACAACAAAAACGATCATCTTAAAATAATTTCATTTTTCTTCTCATTATTGTTAAACAAAATTTTATGAAAAGCACCATCGTTATAAAAACATTTTAATTACTTCTTTTTTAATATAGACAATTAAATTCGTGGTGGTTTAATGACGACCCGAAATAATTACAAAGGCTGTAACATTACCGTAGAACAAGGGAATTCTAATTCTAATACCCTCAGAATGGGCCCATAAATTTAATTGATATTTTAACTACAACGGCATTAAGATGCCGTTTCATTAAAAAAATACCATCTCTTAGAAAAAAATATAATTATATTAAAACATTGGAAAAAATAATATTTTAATTATTGTGCTCTCAATCTAACGAAGATTTATAATAATAAACCTATTATAGCCTATAATATTCCCGAATTGGTAGTAAAAGTCTAGTATGAAACACTCACATCAATTTCTCTAGCCATTGTAGATGATGAAACAATACCCTATGTTCAATTATGAATAAACAATGTAATATGAAAAATCTGGTGTGAAAACTCACAAATCTTTATCCTGCCAATGCATATAATAAATAATATAACCAAACATTAGTAATAAAACATTAGAAATAAACAAAAACTAACCTCAATAAACATAACCTAATTTTAATCATATATGAAAGACACAAAATGATAATTAACCTCAACTTGGATTAAAAATACGGAAAATCACTCTGGCTTGAAAGAATGATTTTCAGCAAACCAAGAATGTCAGCAAACATGGCGCCTACCCTATCTTGTAGAGCATAAAAAATTTAGTAAACCAGGCGGTTTTTAAAAAAAAAAATTGTAAGACCCGTTTTTGAGAAAATCGCAAAAAAGTGAAAAATTACACAAATAAACTACTACTTCCGGTTGACCGATTTTGATGAAAATGTTTGTGTCGGGTCGGGTAGTGGTGTCTAACTTAAGTTTCAAGTATCAAGTTCGTACGATGTTCCGTTCTTGAGATATTCTATTCACACACACACAGACCAACCGCTAAAAACATGTTTTTTGGATTCAGGGGGTCTGAAAACGTGTAGATCCGGTGAAAACTTGATTTTGAAAAATTGACATGAAACCAATACTTTTCTTCCTATACAAGAAGTCTCACAAGTAACCCGACAAACTTCTAAGGTGGTTTCCTCTCATTAAAATAATGAAAAAAGTTTACATAAACATGGGTCCGGAAACGCTTCGTTAGCGAGTTACGGCTAGCTAAAGATTTCGCCCTGGGTTCAGAACATACGCCTAAATAAAGTCATCCTAGAGGTCTAGGAACCCAATTTTATGAATAGATTTGATGGTTTCTTATGTATTTTGACCCGAAAAATTGAATAAAATAAGTTCAGAACCATATATCCAGTAGTTATGTAATATCCAATGAAAAACGGACAAATCTGTGCATAAAAATACGTTTTATTTTAGGTTTAAAGAACAATAACTGTGTTAAATGGCTAATAATTGTGTTTTTGTTTTTTGTTTGCGAATACAATATTCAGGTAATTAATTAATTACAAAAATGTACATTATAAAACATTGTAGGTTGAGAAACAAGATTTTAAAAATACAGCGTCAATCGAATTGAATTTAGTTTATTGAAAATCGTGCGTTGGCAACACTGCTGCAAAAACAATTTGAATCCTAGTTATTGTACAGCCTTCAACTGTACTCTGAAAACCCGTTAAAAATACTGAACGAGTATGTATACTATACGAGGGTAGAAGATTGTATGACGAAAATTCAAAAACGAACTGCACGGTTACAAAGAAAACACCTTTCTGAGGGCTATATAATAGCAACAAACTGATATCCGACAGGCGGTGACCCTCCGGAATTGTTTAAAATACGAGGGCAGTCCAGAAAGTCTGTCACGTTTTGATATAAAAAAGTAAATACAAGAAAAACATTTTATTATATACATTTGAAAGTGCAACTAAAATGCTATGTTTCTACATAATCACCAAACAAATTAAGACACTTATCATAGCGGTGAACTAATTTTGAAATGCCGGTGTCATAAAAGTCTAGCGCCTGTGATTTTAACCAGTTAGTCACACCCTCCTGCAGCTCCGCGTCGTCGTCAAAGCGCTGCGTCGCAAGCCATGTCTTCATTGTCAGGAACAAGTGATAATCGCTGGGCGCAAGGTCCGGAGTGTACGGCGGATGTGGGAAAACCTCCCATTTAAAAGCATCCAGGACTTCTTGTGTTCGATTTACCGTGTGTGGTCGGGCGTTGTCATGCAAAAAGAGAATTTTTCCAGTCAACTATCCTCTGCGCTTGTTTTGGATCGCTCTTCTTAACTTTTCAAGTGTTTCACAATATCTCACAGAGGTTATTGTTGTGCCACGTTCCAAGAAATTGATAGCCAACAAAAACCGTATTATTGACCGTACTTCACAACTAGTGGGATTTTGAATTGCGGCACACATTTTAAATTGTTGTTGAAAAACAACGAAGAGTGACCCAGACCTCTCGATAGCACGGCTGGATAGCCACTGAACGGAAAAACGCCGCGGCACCAAAATGGCCGCGATAGCTCCGCCCCTAGCGGCTACAAAGCAAAACGTGACGGACTTTCTCGACTGCTCTGGTAGTAACAAAACAGAACCCGCTAGGTGAGACGGCAGCCTGGTGGTAACACCTACCCATGACCCGCTAGGCGAATCTCTAGCACTGAATGTGTGAATACAATGTCCAATACCAACTGACTGTGTAGTGAGATGAGAAAAGGAGACGAAAATATCCTGATTGCTTTTGGAATATGGTTATGGAGTAGTACTACTATGGAAGGGTACATGTGGGAGAACCGCATTGCATTACATTGTATTACCGTTACATTGTAAATGAAATTTTCTCTTTTTAACTTCGTAAAATGAAGTTTATATTAGCATGAATTTCAAGTTTAGAACTTTTGGGCAAATCAGAAAAGAATACTCATTAAAACCATGAAAAAATTATAAAATTCTGTCCAGCCTTTCTTAGTTTGCTCCTACTGTAAACAAATAATGACGTCACTGAGCATGCGCATTATATAAAAATGTGTACACGCTGATTAAAAAGTAACAACAAAATACTTTCAAAAGTATTTAAATATAAAATACTTTTAAAACTATTATTATAAATGGAATTGTTAGACCTACATCATATCATGACTGATGTTTTTAGTACTTTAAGTACTTATAATTTAAAACATAGTTAACTTAACAGGAATACGACATCTATAAAGTCGCGGAATCTAGCGTGCACCCTGTAGTAGGTGGCTTTGGTTTGTTGACAGTAGGAGCAAACTAAGAACGGCTGAACCAAGGGCAGCAATTTTTCGTTTTAACACTTTCAGGGTGGCACCCGTATACGATCGGGGCGCGCCATTTTGATCAACTGGACGGCACCTGTATACAATATGGGCGCCTATTTCACTTGGTTTTATATCCAATAGCTCGTATCGTATATGATTGCCGTCTATGCTGTCACATAATTTAGTTCATTCTGAAGCTAATAGAGTACACTCATAGTCCTAATGTTGTCAGATTATCGAATATTATCGACTTTTACTCGATTCGAATTGTTATCAATGTTATCGAGCGTGAGCAATCGATCTGCCGGTACTTCTGCGCATTGTTGTTCGTTATTATTTAACCTAGCTTTTTTTTAATTTTACTTAAGAAATAAAAATGTAAATTGGTTATTAGAAATAGGTAATTAGTTTGTAAGAATTTAACTCATATAATTAATTTTATTATTCTTATATTTTATCATTCTGCCCATAACAGACAGGTGGAGTGTCAAGTTATTTACACTCAATCTGTTCGTTGCAGGGCTAAAATAAATAGTTCTGTTTCTTATCACATGGTCAGCCAATTAAATGACTGAATCATTTAAGAACAGAAGAGGTAGAGGCGTAAAAGACACTAATCAGAGTTATCTCCTCTAAAAGTAATGAAATTCATTATACAGCGAGACCCTGTGGTGAATGAAGTGAAGGTGTCATTTGCAGGGTGGAAAGTGAGTGCTTTTCAGAGAGCCCGGCATGCTGATAAGCGTACTTTTCCACTCAGTGAAGAAGGCATTGGTAAACCACCTCACTCCTCGTTTTACTTAGTAAAACCTCTACAGGGTCAAACCAGCCTACAGGCTGATGACCTAAACAACAACATTTTATCATTATACGGTGAAAAATTTTTTAAATTCAAGAAAACATACCTCTCTTCAGTCAAACATTTTATCATTATGTAAGTAATCCTAATCTTAATAAAAGAAAAGTAATCTACTAATTATGATCTTTTATTTAATCCTTACTTTTTGAATTTGACCAATGGTTGATTTGTTACAAATTTTTAAGAATTCCCGACAAATGGCAGTCCACGGGCAAAACTACAAAAAAAGTCAGTCTTCAAAATGTTTAATATATAGTTTCTATAAGTTGTTATAAGTATTTATATTATAATTATTATACCCAGATTCCGAACGAACCTAGACGTAGATATTATAATATTCTCATGAATTTATAGTAGTAAATCTATCACTGTTTAAATTTTAAATATTAATTGTACAGGGATTGCTAATTATACTGGGGATAATTTTGAAGTTTTGTGTACTAGGGGTTTTAAATCATTCATGCAAATTTAGTGGTTCCCGAAATACACAATCATTTTAACTTGTCCTCGAAATAAACACCCACACGCACACTCAGAATTCGAGAGAGAGAGAGAGAGAGAGAGAGAGAGAGAGAGAGAGAGAGAGTAAATTGTGCGATGTGTAATATAAATGAACGTGTTTGTCAATTATCAACTCGATACGAAATAGAACAACAAACATTAATCTTACCTAATAAATGTATGAAATCCGTTTCACAGTTTAAATGCTGAAATACTGCCATAGAGAACGCAACTGTAGAACTTACCTGAAAAATAAAGAAAAAACATTTTAGTAATTTTGTTTTATGTAATGGTAAACATAAAAATCTGGTGTGAAACATTCACACGACTTTCCCTTGCCAATGCAAATTATGAACAATATAACCTAAGTAATAAAACATTAGAAATAAACAAAAAAAAACCTCAATAAACATAACCTAATTTTAATCATGAGTGAAAGACGCAAAATGAAAATCAACATCAGTTTGGCTTAAAAGTACGGAAAATTACTGTTTCACACTAAACTACTCTCTGTAGAGAAAAATGCTCTAAATAAAAGTTGTAGTTTTTTAATTTTCTATAAATTTAATTATATACACTTTTGCCATAAAATGCATACTAAGGCCGAAATCTTAAAAAAAATTGATTTTTCACACGTTTTCGTGAAAAAATCAGAAAATTGCTAATTACCGCTAAACTAAGCGTTATTCAAAAACTTGTTAAAATTAAAAGTTGTAGAATTTTAAATTCTCTACGTTTTTTATTATATCAATTTTTGCGCTAAAATACATATTTAAGCCGTAATCTTAAAAAAACTCTTTTTTTACGTGCAAAACGCCTCACTGAGAATTTCAGAAAACATGGCGCCTAACCTATCTTGTAGAGAATAAAAAATTGAGTAAGCCAGGCGATTTTTAAAAAAATCGTAGGACTAGTTTTTGAAAAAATTGCAAAAAGTGAAAAATTACACGAATAAACTACTACTTCCGGTTGACCGATTTTGATGAAAATGTTCGAGTCGGGTCCGGTAGTGGTATGTAACTTAAGTTTCAAGTTTTAAGTTCATACGATGTTCCGTTCTTGAGATATTCTGTTCACATACACACACACACACACACACACACACACACATACTCACACGCGCGCGCGCACACGCACGCTCACAGACCAATCGCTAAAAACATGTTTTTTGGATTCAGGGGGTCTTAAAATGTGTAGATCCGATGAAAACTCGATTTCGAAAAATCGACATGAAAACAATACTTTCTTTCCTATATATTCATACAGGCAAGAGAAAGTAAAAATTCAAAGCCACTTTGTTCAGCTTTGTGATTAGTATTTAGCCAAAAGCAGGAATTAACTTAAAAAAGTAAATAAACTACTGAAATACTTTATTATGGTACTTAAATTGGAAAGTAACAAAGTAACAAAATGGAGAATTGAATAAGTTAGCAACGATATTATATGTTATAAAGTTGAAGCCCAAGTAACCGTTTCATAAATCTTTTATCAGCAGACTTTGTTTAAGTTTATAAACTTAGTTGAATAAGTAAATGGAGAGAAGGAGCTTAGTTAGTTGGTTGTGTACATGGTGAAGATAGTTGACTTTACTTTGTGCTTTAAGACACATTTATATTCATAATGTTATGTATTTTCTCCTACGATCATCTGGAAGAACTACGTGCGATAATATCTGTCTAATGTAAACAGTTGTCTCTAACAAAATGATCTAACATACCTCGATTATAAGTTACACACGAAACAAATTAAATTGTTTCGTCAAGTGTTTTCTAAATTTTTGACTTTCTCTTGACTATATGAATATATAAGAAGCAAGTATTGTTTTCAAGTCGTTTTTAAGAAATACACTCTTCACCGGATCTACACGGTTTTTCTCCTACGATCATCTGGAAGTACGTGCGATAATATCTGACTAATGTAAATAGATGTCTCTAACGAAGTAATCGAACGCACCCCAATTATAAGTTACCGACGAAACAAATTAAATTGTTTCGTCAAATGTTTTATAATTTTTTTTTTACTTTCTCTTGCCTATATGAATATATAGGAAGGAAAGTATTGTTTTCATGTCGATTTTAACAAATACACTCTTCACCCGAATATACAAGTAAACAGACCCCATGAACCCTAAAAAACATGTTTTTAGCGATTGGTCTGTGTGTGTGTGTGTGTGTGTGCGCGTGCGCGTGTGCATGTGTATGTGTGTGTGCGTGTGTGTGTGTGTGTGTGCGCGCGTGTGTGTGTGAACAGAATATCTTAAGAACGGAACATCGTACGAACTTGAAACTTAAAACTTAAGTTTAATACTACTACCGGATCCAAAACGAACATTTTCATTAAAATTGGTCAACCGGAAGTAGTAGTTTATTCGTATGATTTTTCACTTTTTTGCGATTTTATCAAACACTAGTCCTACGATTATTTTTAAAATCGCCTGGTTTACTCAATTTTTTATGCTCTACAAGATAGGGTAGGCGCCAGGTTCGCTGAAATTCTAGGTGAGGCTGTTTTTACGTAAAAACATTGTTTTCTTAAGATTACGGCTTAAATATACATTTAAGCGCAAAAATGTATATAATTAAAGTTGTAGAGAATTTAAAATTCTACATTATAATCTAAGGGCATGGCAAATTTTGAATGAACAGTTTCCAAATCGCTGGATAGGTCATAGAGGTGCAATAGAATGGCCTGCTAGATCTCCAGACCTTTCTCATCTTGATTACTTGTTTTGGGGATACCTGAAACATAATGTTTACCAGACAAAACCTGCAGATATTAACGAATTGAAAAGAAGAATAAATGATGAATCTGCTCGTGTACCACCCATGATACAAAAAGTTACGAAAGAATATTACTCGAGGTTAGTACACTGCCAGGCTGTAGAAGGGAAGCATTTTGAACATTTACTGTAGAAAGGCATCCTCTCAAAATTTATTTCATTACTAATTTACAATTGAACATTAGTTTGGCATTTTTTAATAAATCATATTGTAGTTTTAAGAAAATAAAGTCGGTGATATAAAGACTGGTAGCTGAATTGTAGTTAGTTAAACATTAACATAGCCATTTATTTGTTGTATTATTTATTTACAGTTATTTTTTCTCATTATTATCATAGGTCTAGAGGTAAAGTCGTCGCCAAAATCAGCTGTTTAACAGCTGATTTTCGGAAACGAAGGTTCCTGGTTCAAATCCTAGTAAAGGTAGTTACTTTTATACGGATTTGAATACTAGACAGTGGTTACCGGTGTACTTTGATGGTTGGGGTTTAATTAACCATACTCTCTCAGGAATGGTCGGCCTGGGTCTGCACAAGACTACACCTCATTTACACGTCATACACATCATCCTCATCTCATTGGGTCATGGGGTTGCTCATTGTTCTAAATTGAACAGATTGCAACGTACACAAATTAGGAATAAAAAAATTATTATCATGTCTTACCACAATTTAAACTTAGTTATTAGACACTCTATGATTGAAAAATGCAATAAAACGGTTTATGCAGTGCGTTCTACCTTTTTTATTACTAACACAATTTTGCCAAAATTGCAACTTTGAATGCATTTAACTAAAACACGAAGGCATCTATTGAACGGTTTGCGCCATTGTTTTTAACTTAAAATTTCACATTGATATGACGTATCACACACATCCCATTTAAAAAAATTAAGGTGAATCTAAGATGGCGGAAAAAATTTCAAAACCAAAAAAAAGTTGAATTTTTAAAAATAAGCAGATCCGCATAAGCTTCTTTCGCCAAATACGTCTTAGTTACGCAATGTAAAGCTGTTTCCATACTTAAAAATCACTATGTATATTCATATAGGCAAGAGAAAGTAAAAATATATTCGTCAATAAATGTTTTTAAAGATAGTTAACAAAATAATTTTAATAATAAATAATACGCAAATGCTAAAAACATGGGTAAACAGTTTGTAGTTTTATCTTTTTATGCATATATTATAAGTCAACCTTATGTACAACTTTTTCAGCTGTCAAACTTCGTAAACAGCGGTCTGCAACGAGACACAAATATTCGTGTCTCGAAGCAGCCGTGGCAAAGTTATGTGAGACACAGATTTATGTCTCATAGCAGTGGTGGATTTCATACTGAGACATATTTATGTGTCTTACGGTAATCAACCTGTTAAATTGAAAGTGTCATTTTCACGGTAGACAATGGTGCTTTTCGAAAAAGTGCCTGGCATGCTGATAAGCATACTTTGGAACTCAGTGAGGAAGGCAAGGTAAACCAACTTACGTGATGTTTTACTTAGTAAAACCTCTAGATTTTCAAACTAGACTTTCGGTCATGACCTAAACAACAATATTAATTTAATAACTATCGAAATAAACAAAATTTCCTTTCACCCTTAAATTCATTATAGGCCTACGCAGATCGGATGAGCGGTGGGTTTCTATCTTTTATCCTATTACATATAATAAACGTTCAGTATTATTGTTTCATTTGGAAGCGTTTACAATATTTTTTTTTTTTTGTAAACAAAAACTGAAAATTAAAATCGTTCACAAAGGATATAGAACAAAGAGAATTCTAAATGAACATAAAAACATGTTTTTGCAAACGTACCCTGCGTTAAATTAAATTGCGTTTACAAATAACATTAATGTTGTTATTGTAAAGCAACGAGTTTAACTTTTTAGTTTTACCGTAACAAAGAAAATTTTGCAGAAAAATTTAATAATACAAAAATTTCATTCGTAGGATCGGTAAATAACTATTACAAGAGTGGTTGTTCAAAAGGAAAATGAAAATGAATACGAATAAGTTTGTTCAAGTAACATTTCATTGGCGACGACGAGATAGTTTGTTTTTACTTTCTCTTGCCTATATAAATATACAGGAAGGACAGTATTGTTTTGATATTGTTTTAAGTATTGTTAACATTACCTCCTTTGAAGTTCCAGTCCCAATCCCGCAAGAGCCAGAATCCTTTTTCCTAATTTTAAACTATAAAATTCCCCCTAAATTTCATGAGGTTGCAATTATTCAGTAAAATTGTTCCCCGAGCGACCAGGTGTTCCTTAACACGATGTCGCCATCATAGGGCTTCTCAGCCCTCTCAACCAGGATTCAGGATTCAGTATTGTTTTCATGTCGATTTTAAGAAATCGGTTTTTCACCGGATCTATACGTTCTCAGACCTCCTGAACCCAAAAAAACATGTTTTTAGCGATTCGTCTGTGTGTGTGTGTGTGTGTGTGTGTGTGTGTGTGTGTGTGTGTGTGTGTGTGAACAGAATATCTCAAGAACGGAATATCGCACGAACTTGAAACTTAAGTTGCTACCGGACTCGACAGGAACATTTTCATCAAAATCGGTCGACCGGAAGTAGTAGTTTATTCGTGTAATTTTTCACTTTTTTGCAATTTTCACAAAAACGGGTTCTAAGATTTTTTTAAAAATCGCTTGGTTTACTAAATTTTTGATGCTCTATAAGATAGGGTAGGCGCCATGTTTGCTGAAATTCTTGGTGAGGCTGTTTTTACGTGAATTTTTTTTTAAGATTGCGACTTTAATATGCAGTTTAGCGCAAAAATGTACATAATAAAAGTTGTAGAAAATTTAAAATCAAACATTTTTTTTTATTACGCTTGGTTTAGCGGTAATTAGCGATTTTTTTTTCTCACGAAAACGTGTGAAAAATCTAGTTTTTAAAGATTTCGACCTGAGTATGTGTTTTACGACAAAAGTGCATATAATAAAATTTATAGGAAGTTAAAAGATCTATAGTTTTAATCAAGAGCATTTTATTCTACAGAGCCTAGTTTAGCGTGAGAAAGTGATTTTCCGTATTTTTAAGCCACACTGATGTTGATTTTCATTTTGCGTCTTTCACTTTCAATTAAAACAAGATTATGGTAAATTGTTTACATTGGTAAGAGAAAGTTGTGTGAGGGTTTTACACTAGGATTTTCTAGGGTTTAGACGTACATATTATGCACGCCTACGTATTTTCATATTTTGAATAGAAAGAGAGTGAGAGAATTAAAAAAAATAAAACCTTATTAACTTAACAAGATAGCAGTTGTATTCCGTGAGAGGTACATCCGTATGAATAATAGAAACATGTCGGTGCTACTGGGTATTTAAAAAATGTAAACGACTCAATCATATTTTCATCTCTTTACTTTTTCTTACCCTGTGTGAAATATTAATTTTTTAATGTTGTGAGGATTTGAATTCCTGTAAAGGGAATCTGAAAAATTACTTGATCGGTGAAACTTTTTAAAGCGTACAAGAATTTCTTTCTTGATAGTAGTGATACATTGTGTGATTCTTATATTTATATTTCAGGTGTTATAGCTGACATGTCCTATACTCCTCCTGGAGTCCCCAGGGTGCGAAAAAAAATTGTATAATAGGTACTGTAGGAAACTATTTTATGCATAGCGATAACTCATAATCGAGTTTTCACTAGAAATACACGTTTTAAGTTCTCCAGAACTCAAAAATATTTAGTGACTAGTACGTTTTGTGTGTGTATGTGCAGGGGCACGCCCAGGACCATACAGAGCGCGCACATAGATTTGCAGTTTAGCTACCCAATCCTCTTTGCTTTGAGGTAACGGGCACTGGCTCTAGCACCTCCGTGTGCTATTCGTAGTATAGGTACCAGACGAAATAATGTCCCATAGCCGAGTGAGTGAAAGGGAAATTATGTGGCATAACTACGCATGCGCTCAAAGGTCTTTACCGTTGTAATCCAGATCTGAAAACATACTACAGTCGTTATCTTGCTTGTTAGTTTACTGCGTGCATAAACGCTTGCTCACAACAATGAGTAAAATTATAGACAATGTTATTGGAATGGCGCGTATGGCTTGTGCGAGTGAGAGCGTTATACATTCTCTCATTCCCACGCCTAGGGGACATTAGTTCATCTGAATACTGTACGTTTTGGGTGTATATGTGTGGGGGCACGCCCCAGACCACACAGAGCGTGCCCATAGAACTGCAGTTTAGCTACCCTATCCTTGCCTGCTTTCGAGGTAACGGGCGCTGGGTGTAGCACCTCCATGTGCTATTCGTAATAGGTCCATGTGTGGTAGAGCCACGTGAAAAGCATTAGCTGCGTAACGAGCTCGACGGTGACTCGTCAAACGTTTACACGAGTACTGAGGGGAGTCGGGCGCCCTGCGGACGTGACCGTACCCACTCATTATGGGTTGGTCTTTTAGGGGCTGTGGGTTCCTGGGTAGCTCTCCGAAGCCACTAGGCTGCTTAAATTCCTTCGGAATGGGCGTAGCTGGCCGAGTGGTGTCCGGCAACGGATAGGTGAATACACATGTGTGTATGTGTATAAGTGTGTGTGTGTGTGCACGAGCGCGTGTGTAAAACATAGTCTATCTCAAGAAAATAATTATGATTAAAAAAATCTCGTATAAAACACTCACATGACTGTCTTTTGCCAGTGTAAATAATGAACAACATAACCTAATTTATTATTAAACAACGGAAAAATGACCGCCTCTGTGGCGTAGTGGATAGCGCGCTACTCTACTAAGCAGAGGTTCTGGGTTCGACCCCCGGCTAGGGTATGGGATATTACGAGTACTACGTGCCAAAACCTATAGTTATTTCTTAATCCACCGAAGTCACTAATGACCAACGTGTTGATGCGACTTTAAGTAAACAAGAAAAGAACCTAATCTAATTCATGCATAGGTGAATGGAGAAATATGATAATCAAACTCAGTTTGGCTTTGAAATGCGGTGAATCACGCATTAATGTTAAATTAGGCTTTGTAAAAAAAATCTTACAATAAAAGTTGTAGATGTTTTAAATGTTGTTTAGGTCATCAGCCAAAAGGCTAGTTTGAACCTGTAGAGGTTTTACTGAGTACGTAAAACGATAAGTGAGATAGTTTACCATTGCCTTCCTTACCGAGTGAAAAAGTACGCTTATCAGCATGCCGGGCCCTCTGAAAAGCACATATTTTCACTTTGAAAATGACACCTTCACTTAATTCACCACACGGTCTGGCTGTATAATGAAATTCATTACTTTCAGAGGAGATAACTCTGATTAGTGTCTTTCACACCTCTACCTCTTCTGTTCTTAAATGATTCATTTATTTAGTTGGCTGACCATGTGATAAGAAACAGAACTATTTATGTTAGCCCTGCAACGAACAGATTGAATATAAATAATTTGACACTCCACCTGTCTGTCATGGGCGAAATATTTTAAATATTGCCGCTTTAGTATGCACAATACGACAAAAATTTATATGATCAAAATTCTAGAAAATAAAAAAATCTGCAACTTTTAATTAAGAATTTTCTTCTGCAGAGCCTAGTTTAGTGTTAATTAGGAATTTTTTGTATTTTTAAGTTCTACCGAGGTTGATTTTCATATTGCGTCACTCACTCTTGATTCAAATTACATTATAATTTTCATTTTCCGTTGTTTAGAGCCTACTAGTGATAAAACATAGGTTATATATTTTATTATTTACATTGGTAAGAGAAAGTCGAGTGAGTGTTTAACACCAGATTTTTAATGATTAGAAAACGATGTGGCCTACCGGGTTGGTCTAGAGGTAAAGTCGTCGCCGCGAGTCACCAATCAACAGCTTATATTCGAAATGAAGGTTCCTGGTTCAAATCCTAGTAACGGTAAATAATGTTTTAATGATTTGAATACTATAATGGTGTTCACAATTGATGAGCTTTTCTGTAGATCGTTTGCCATCCTTGTAAGATTCTACGAATGTTTCAACCTGATAAATATTACACGCGCATGCGTTTAAGAACCCCAGTAGTTCACTCGTGTCTTGCATCTCGTACTGAACACATCGTTTATAGAGCGCGTTAACATTATTTTAATTTTTTTTTTTTTGGCTTCCAAACATCCCTACACTCACTCCGCCTTCTCCACTCACTACTATGGCTGGTCACAAGGATGCGAGGTAGTACAGTAGAACAGCAAGAGAATATCACCTCTGTATACTGCACCATTATACGAGGCGTTTTCAGAAAGTAAGTACCGTTTTTAAAAAAAAACAAGTAAAACAATTTTTTTAACACAATTTTATTTCTACATGAAAGCCCAAACCTTAAACTATTTTTCGACATAGTTTCCACCGATGTTCAAACACTTGTCGTAGCGGGTGATCAATTTGTCTATACCCTCTTCGTAGAAGGTTCCCACCAACAAATGTAGCGACGACTCCACGGCAGTTTTCACTTCATCGTCGGTTTCAAAGAAAGCGTTGGGCGCCTAGCTCGCGCTTCATGTGCAGGAACAAGTGGTAGTCAGACGGTGCCAAGTCCGGGCTGTAGGGCGGGTGATCAAACTGCTCCCAACGAAATTATCAAACCAGTGTTTGAGTGTCACCAGCAATATGGCCCAAACATTGTCATGGAGCAACACAATAATTCCGTTACTGAGCATTCCTCTCCGTTTGTTTTGAATTGCCCGCCTTAGTTTTCTTAAGGTTTCGTAATACCTTGCCGCATTAATGGTTCACCTCTTGGGAGAACATCAATCAGCAAAACACCTTTCCGATCCCAAAAGACAGTGCACATGATTTTTTGTGCAGACATTGTCGTCTTGAAGTTTTATTTCTTCGGGGATTGCGTGATTCGCCACTCCATTGACTGCTGTTTAGATTCCGGTGTGACATGACGGACCCAATTTTCATCACCTGTCACAATTTTGTTTAAAAAATCCTCACCATCATAACTGTACCGTGTGAGAAAAGCTAAAGCACTTCCGAGTCTCTTGGTTTTGTGCACGTCAGTGGCAGGAATTTTCTACGAAGAGGGTATAGACAAATTGATCACCCGCTACACGTGTTTGAACATCGGTGGAAACTATGTCGAAAAATAGTTTAAGGTTTAGGCTTTCATGTAGAAATAAAATTGTGTTGAAAAAAAATAGTTTTACTTGTTTTTTTTAAAAACGGTACTTACTTTCTGAACACGCACCGTAACTTAACATAGTCATTCTTTCTTCACTAGATAACAGTCAGCCGCCAAACCCAACATACACCACATGGACACGAATAACATAAAAATACATAAAACAACATAAATATTACGCACTATTTACAGCCTTCTTTTACAGTATCCTGCATAGTTTTTCTTTAATTTTACCATTTCTGTGAAACAGATCTACCTCTTCATGCTATATTTTATAATATATAACCAGCTGGTTGTATGTGTACATAGATTATAATTGTTATTGAAAGACGAAATATATAGGGTGATTCAAAACTATACGGCAATCTCTTGGGATCTCATTCTATAGGTAAAAATAAGAAAAAAGTTCATATAAACATATGCCTGAAAACGCTTAGTTAGCGAGTTAAGGCTGGCGAAAAATTTCACCTAGAACTCTGTACCATCGATGAAGTAAGGCCGTAAAAAAATGTTGAAGGTAGTTTCAAAGATACAAATACGATTGTTCGTACGATTGTTTCTAATGTTTTTAAACTGAAAAATTAAATAAAATTGGTTCCAGAGCTGTAAATGCAATACTTTCAGATATATCCTACATAAAACACAAGAATTGATGCAAAGAAATAACAAATTTTTGTGTTTAACGTAAAATTTCTCCATAAATGGTAAATAAAGGTATATTTTTTCTTAAATAAATTTGTAGAAAATTTAATTCTGAAAAGATTCATGTGAATTACTCAGGAAAAAATGAATAATAGATATTGAAATTTCGCTTTATTTAAAATCAAAACAGGCGCACATAAAACGCACATTCTTAACTGCATAAAAAATATTAACTAATATCTAGGTTGGGAGTAACAGCTGATCATTATAAGCTGCTACTCCCAACCTAATATTTTATGCTGTTAAGAATGTGCGTTTTATGTGCGTCTGTTTTGTTTTAAATAAAGCGAAATTTCAATATCTATTATCCTTTTTTTCCTGAGTAATTCACATGAATCTTTTCAGAATTAAATTTTCTACAAACTTATAGCAAATGCATAAGAAAAAATACACCTTTATTTACCATTTATGGAAGTAATCTTACGTTAAACACAATAATGTGTTAGGTAATTCTTTGCATCAATTCTTGTGTTTTACGTAAGATATCTCTGAAAGTATTACATTTACAGCTCTGGAACCAATTTTATTTAATTTTTAAGATTAAAAAACATAGGAAACATTCGCATTTGTATCTTTGTAACTACCTTTAACATTTTTATACGGCCTTACTTCACCGAGGGTATAGAGTTCTAGGTGAAATCTTTCGCTAGCCGTAACTCAATAACTAAGCGTTTTCAGGCATATGTTTATATGAACTTTTTTTCTTATTTTTACTTTCTCTTGCCTATATGAATATATAGGAAGGAAAGTATTGTTTTCATGTCGATTTTTCGAAACCGAGTTTTCACCGGATCTATACGTTTTCAAACCCCCTGAACCCAAAAAAATGTTTTTAGCGATTGGTCTGTGTGTCTGTGTGTGTGTGTGTGTGTGTGTGCGCGTGCGTGCGTGTGTGTGTGTGTGTGTACAAAATATCTCAAGAACGGAACATCGTACGAACTTGAAACTTGAAACTTAAGTTACATACCACTACCGGACCCGACACGAACATTTTCATCAAAATCGGCCAAACGGAAGTAGTACTGGCCCTACGATTTTTTTAAAAATCGCCTCATTTACTCAATTTTTTATTCTCTACAAGATACGGTAGGCGTCCAGTTTGTTGAAATTCTGCGTGAGGCTGTTTTCACGTAAAAATAAAGTTTTTTTAAGATTACGGCTTTAATATGTAATTTAGAGCAAAACTTTATATAATAAAAGTTGTAGAAAATTTAAAATCCTACAACTTTTATTTCAAACATTTTTTTGTATAACGCTTAGTTTAGCGGTAATTTGCGATTTTCTGTTTTTTTCTCACGAAAACGTGAGAAAAATCTATTTTTTTAACATTTCGGCTTTAGTATGCATTTTACGACAAAAGTGTATATAATAAAATTTATAGAAATTAAGAGATCTACAACTTTTATTTAGAGAATTTTTCTCTACAGAGCCTAGTTTAGCGTGAAAGAGTGATTTTCCGTTTTTTTTAAGCCAAATTGAGTTCGATTTTCATTTTGCGTCATTTAGTCATGATTAAAATAAGGTTATGTTTTTGAGGTTAGTTTTTGTTTATTTCTAATATTTTATTAATAATGTTAGGTTTATTATTAATTATTTGCATTGGCATGAGAAAGTCGTGTGAGTGTTTCACACCAGATTTTTAGCTATAGAATGAGATCGCAAGAGATTGCGTTTAGTTTTGAATGACGCTTTATAATAGAGGTAGAAGAACAAGTATTGGCAACGTAGCTGGCAAGTGATTGGCTAGCTATAAAGTAGGTCTGGGTCTTATGTTTAGAGCTCATCAGCCCTGAAAATAGTGCAGACTATGATAGTTGGGGTTCAATAAATCATACTCTCTCTGAGTCTGTACAAGACTACAACTCATTTATACGTCATACACATCATCCTCATCTCATTGGGTCATGGGGTTGCTTATTGTTCATAACTAAGCAGATTCCAACGTACACACAATAAGGAGTAAAAAGTAATCTATGAGTAATTACTAAAGAGGGTAGAATGAGAAATATAACCTAAAAAATCTCACTCACACGACTTTCTGTTGTCAGTTCAAATAATGAACAATATAACCTAACATACTGTGGTGAATGAAGTGAACAACGTGTCATTTGCAGGGTGGAAAGTGAGTGCTTTTCGGAGGGCCTGGCATGCTGATAAGCATACTCTTTCAACTCAGTGAGGAAGGCAATGGTAAACCACCTTACTTCTCGTTTTTACTTAGTAAAACCTCTAGAGGTTCAAACCAGCTTTTCGGCTGATGACCTTAACAACAACAACCTAACGTTAGTAATAAAACATTAGAAATAAACAAAAAACTAACCTCAAAAAATATAACCTTATTTTAATCATGAGTGAAAGACGCAAAATGAAAATCAACCTCAGTTTGACTTAAAAATACGGAAAATCACTCTTTCACGCTCAGCTAGGCTCTATAGAGAAAAATGCTCCAAATAAAAGTTGTAGATCTTTTAGTTTCCTGTAAATATGATTTTAAGCTTTTGTCTTAAAAATTCATACTAAGGCTGAAATCTTAAAGTCGATTTGTTACACGATTTTGTGAGCAAAAACCAGAAAACCGCTAACTACCGCTAAACTAAGCGTTCTAAAAAAATGATCAAAATAAAAGTTGTAGCATTTTAAGTTTTCTACAACTTTTATTAATACATTTTTGCGCTAAAATGCATATTATAGTTGCAATCTTAAATATACAATATTTTTACGTGAAAACAGCCTCACCAAGAACTTCAGGAAACATGGCGCCTACCCTATCTTGTAGAGCATAAAATATTTGGTAAACAAGGCGATTTAAAAAAAAACGTAGGACCCGTTTTTGAGAAAATCGCAAAAAAGTGAAAAATTACACGAATAAACTACTACTTTCGATTGACCGATGTTGATGAAAATGTTTGTGTCGGGTTCTCTAGTGGTATCTAACTTACGTTTCTAGTTTCAATATCGTACGATGTTCCGTCCTTGAGATACTTGGTCACACACACACACACACGCACACACAACCAACAATTGCTAAAAACATATTTTTTGGGTCAGGGAGTCTGAAAACGTGTAGTTCCGGTGAAAACTTGATTTCGAAAAATCGACATGAAAACAATACTGTTCTTCCTATATAGCTATTCATATAGGCAAGAGACAGTAAAAATCATGAAGTGAATGACGCGAAATGGAAATCAATCTCTATCGCATTAAAAAATACGGAAAATCACGAATTGACGTTACACTAGGCTTGTTAGAAAGCCAGAATAATTTTGTAATACATGTACGATTTTAGTTTTCTATAACTTTAATTTTATAGGCCTATGCAATTTTGTCGTAAAATGCATAATAAGGCCGAAAATTTTCAAAATCGATTTTTTTACAGATTTTCATGGAAAAACCGAAAAATCAATATTTACTACTAAACTAAGCGTTATACAAAGAAATATATGTATTAAATTTCTATTTTTATTAAATATTTGTATTAAATCTATTTTTATGTACACTTTTGCGCTAAAATGCATATTAATCTTAAAAAAAGATTTTTTTTCTACGAGAGAACAGCCTCCCCAAGAATTTCCGCAGACATGGCGACTATTTTATCTTGTAGAGCATAAAAAAATGTAGTAAATGAGGCAACTTTAAAAACAATCCTGTTTTTGAAAAATCGCAAAAAAGTGAAAAATGACATGAATAAACTACTACTTCCGGTTGACCGATTTTGATGAAAATGTTCGTGTCGGGTTCTCCAATAGTACCTAACTTAAGTTTCAACTTTTAATTTCTTACGATGTTCGGTTCTTGAGATATTCTGGTCACACATAGACCAACTGCAAAAACATGTTTTTTGGGTTCAGGGGGTCTGAAAACTTCTGAAAACTTACTTTCCTATATATTCTTATACGCGAGAGAAAGTTAAGGAACGATGTATGAGTTGGTAAACTTTTGGAAACACCCTGTGGAAATGAAATAGCTAGACTTATTTTTCCTTGACGATTCTAAGTTTTGAATGGTTGTCAGATATTAAAGGATCGGCCCTTTGGCAAACCTAAATGTCTACTTCAGCCAATAGTAATGGCAGCAATAAAGAAAGATTTCGTAGCAATAGGAATTTATTTGTCTGTGTCCCATGTTATGGTAAGGTAATATCAGTTTTGCCAACTATACAAAGTTTATTTTCCCAGATAATAATGTAAGGGTACACTTAACTTTTAGTCCCTTCTAGTTTCTGTCATTTCATTTTCCTTCCCTTATCTTTTCCGCTGTATTCACTTCATATCTCTTCTTATCTGAAATAACAATGTTTCAACGAAAATTTCACAATGGAAATGTCGTAAGGAAACTAATGAAAATTCGGTCAATCACAAAATACGAGTATATTATGTTCCAGTCTCTTATTAATTATCGTTTTTTTATTTTCTTTTACTTATATGCATGTATAGGAAGGAAAGTATTGTTTTCATGTCGATATTTCGAAACCGAGTTTTCACCGGATCTACACGTTTTTAGACCCCCTGAACCCAAAAACCACGTTTTTAAAGATTGGTGTGTGTGTGTGTGTGTGTGTGTGCGAGTGTGTGTATGTATGTGTGTGTGCGTGTTTGTGTGTGTTCGTGCGTGCGCGCGCGCGTGTGTGTGTGTGTGAACAAAATATCTCAAAAACGGAACATCGTACGAATTTGAAACTTGAAACTTAAGTTGCATACCACTACCAAACGCGACACGAACATTTTCATCAAAATCGGTCGACCGGAAGTACTATTTTCTTCATGTATTTTTAACTTTTTTGCGATTTTATCAAATACTGGTCCTAAATTTTTTTTTAAATCGCCTCTACAAGATAGGGTAGGCGCCATATTGGGTGAAATTCTGGGTGAGGCTGTTTTCAAGTAACAAATTGCTTTTTTAAGATTGCTACTTTAATATGCATTTTAGCGCAAAAATTTATATTATAAAAAAATGTAGAGAATATTAAATCCTACAACTTTTATATTCAAAATGTTTTTGTATAACGCTTAGTTTAGCGGTAAAAAGCGATTTTTTTGTTTTTTCCTCACGAAAACTTGTGAAAAATCGATTTTTTTTAAGATTTTGGCCTTAGTACGCATTTTACGACAAAGGTTTATAGTAAAATTTATAGGAAATTAAAACCTCTGTAACTTTTATTTAAAGCATTTTTCTCAACAGAGCCTAGTTTAGCGTGAAAGAGTGCTTTTCCGTATTTTTAAGCCAAACTGAGGTCGATTTTCATTTTGCGTCTTTCACTCATGATTAAAATTAAGTTATGTATATTGAGGTTAGTTTTTTGTTTATTTCTAATGTTTTATAACTAATGTTAGGTTTATTGTTAATTATTTGCAATGGCAAGAGAAAGTTGTGTGAGTGTTTCACACCAGATTTTTTACTTACTAACCACCTCACTCATCGTTTTACTAAGTAAAACCTCTAAAAATTTAAAACAGCTTTTCAGCTGATAAAGTTAACAAAAAAAAGATATTATAAAGTTAGCAACAGTTAAAAAATCTCAGGGACTGATTTAAAATCATTCCCTCGTTTTCCATTTAATAGTCCTGTACTTCAATGACCGAGTTTCATTTTATATTGACCCAATTTAATGTTACTTAACATAATGTTTAAAATTTAAACAATTTGGTTAGAAGTTTTATTCGAAAATTTTCAAGGTTATTTTTTTATTGTATTTGGGTGGATGAATGTGTGCTAAGTATTCGAATAAAAAATAACAAAAGTATGTCCAGTTTTAAAGTAGCACTGAGTAGATTTGGATCGATAGAAAGACGCGCGCCGCGACATGCAATGCAGCATTTTCTACGCATGCGCCGAGATCCATTCATCGCTTTCTCAAACCAAAACTAAAATTTGTAAATACTCCCGCTTTGTTCTTACTAGATAATATCATCTAATATTAAAGTATGCACTACAACAATATAGTATAACACTATCTATGTGAAAATAATAAAATTTTTTTTTTGGTTATAGTACATTACTGAACTCTTTTTACTTTCTCTTGCCTATATGAATATATAGGAAGGAAAGTATTGTTTTCATGTCGATTTTTCGAAATCGAGTTTTCACCGGATCTACACGTTTCAGACCCCCTGAACCGGTTGTTTTTTTTTGGTTTTACAGAAACCAGGAAATATTCTTTGCTGTTTTGGTTTTAACTCAAAATTTAGATTTTTGGTTTTTTATGTTTTTCAATAGTTTAGGCCCAGATCGACCAGAAAAACATTAAATCACGTCAAACAAAAATATTTTTTTAATGAAGAAATGAATTTATTATTAGTTTTACACAGAAAAATTATCATCTTACGAAGAACGAATATTGTTCATATTTCTATCAGCTCGTTTTAGTGCAAAGAGAATTTTAGTTTTTAAAATATCTGTATCACGGTTTTTAATATTTTCAGCTGTTGGTTTAGCTTTCTAAACAACTGCTGATAGGAAATTTACTTGTTTGTGTAAGTTTTGGTTTTGTTTTGTGCCTTCTTGTTTCTTACATTTAACGTTTTACGTTTTTTACATTAAGGTACATTTTTCTCAGAAACCAATAAACCTACCAGGCTGAAACTTTTTGAAACCAGTTAATTGTCTAGTATAGCCACAAATACCGACATTTTTGTGACTTCCTTAGGTGCTCCAAAAATTATTAATACGCAAAAAACGTAGAAAACAATTTGTAAAAATTTTATGTTATTCGTAATTTTTAAAAAAAATGGTATAATTCGAAGATTAAATTTAAAAAATGTCAATAGCTTGAGAAGAAACCCAACACCTATGGTGTGTAAAGATTAATTTCCCTATCTTTCAACAATCCTACGAAAAATGTACCTAAAAATAGCAAATTTAACATTGGCGGGATACAAAGTACAGTTCTCTCTTTAACAAAATCTATGACAATTACTGTTAAAAAAATAATCTAACTATGCAAATTTTCCACAGAAAATATACGGCACAGCAAAGAGAAATGTATGATTTGAGAAAATCAAGTAAAATTTGAGTCGACTTAATAATTCACAGTTGGTGGAATATCAGATAACGAAATCATCAGTTGGGGTGATATGGGGGAAATTGTGTGGGAGGATAAAAGTGTAGGTACAACGTCAAGGCTCCTTCTTGTAACAGAACCCCGCATAAATGTCTACTCATTTTAAATTCATTACCGAAAATCATTTTCCAATACCATTATTAAATTATTTACATAAAATTTAAATTTCATATTTTTTTCAATCCCTAATGTATGTACATTGTAATCTAATCAATTGAGAACAATAAGCAACCCCATGACCCAATGAGATGAGGATGATGTGTATGACGTGTAAAACAGGTGTAGTCTTGTACAGACTCAGGTCGAACATTACTGAGAGAGTATGGTTAATTGAATCCCAACCATCAAGTACATTGGCAACCACTGTCTAGTATTCAAATCCGTATAAAAGTAACTACCTTTACTAGGATTTGAACCAGGAACCTTCGTCTCCGAAAATCAGCTGTTAAACAGCTGATTTTGGCGACGACTTTACCTCTAGACCAACCCGGTGGGTTAATCATAATAATTAATTAATGAAAATAATTACCAAGTTATATCATCTTCATGACAAAGTGGTTTAGAACAGTATATTACGCTCGACTACAAAACAAATGATCAAAGGTTCTTTTCCCAGTCACTCTAAAAAAATTTATTTAAGCTTATAATCGAATGATCTTTTTTTTAAATTCCTAATTCGTGTACGTTGCAATTTGTTCAATTCAGAACAATAAGCAACCCCATGACCCAATGAGATGAGGATGAGGTGTATGACATGTAAATGAGGTGTAGTCTTGTACAGACTCAGGCCGACCATTTCTGAAAGGGTATGGTTAATTCAACCAAAACCATCAAAGTACATCGGTAACCACTGTCTAGCATTCAAATCCGTATAAAAGTAACTACCTTTACTAGGATTTGAACCAGGAACCTTCGTCTTCGAAAATCAGCTGTTGCACAGCTGATTTTGGCGACGACTTTACCTCTAGACCAAACCGGTCTATAGGTAATAACCCGAATGATAATAATAGAAATGTTGTTGTTGCTAAGGTCATCAGCCAAAAGGGTGGTTTGAACCCCTAGAGCAGGGGTTTCCACACTTTTTGGCCCCGAGTACTATTTGAAGTTTTTCAGAAATCTAGGCGTACCACTACCGTAACCCAATTTAGATTATATTAGGGGTCTCATATACAGAGTGATTCAAAACTATACAACATTCTCTTGGGATCTCATTCTATAACTAAAAAAAAGAAAAAAAGTTTATATAAACATATGCCTGAAAACGCTTAGTTAGCGAGTTACGGTTAGCGAAAAATTTCACCTAGAACTTTGTACCCTCGGTGAAGTAAGGCCGTATAAAAATGTTAAACGTAGTTACAAAGATACAAATACGATTGTTTCTTATGTTTTTTAAACTGAAAAACTGAATAAAATTTGTTCCAGAGCTGTAAATGCAATACCTTCAAAGATATCTTACATAAAACACAAGAATTGGTGCAAAGAAATAACACATTTTTGTGTTTAACATAAGATTACTTCCAAAAATGGTAAATAAAAGTGTATTTTTTCTTAAATAAATTTGTAGAAAATTTAATTCCGAAAAGATTCTTGTAAATTACTCAGAAAAAAATTAATAATAGATATTGAAATTTTGCTTTATTTAAAACCAAAACAGACGCACATAAAACGCACTTTCTTAACTGCATAAAATATTAACTAATATTTAGGTATATATACGAAGGTTCCTGGTTCAAATCCTAGTAAAGGTAGTTACTTTTATACGGATTTGAATGCTAGACAGTGGTTACCGGTGTACTTTGATGGTTGGGGTTCAATTAACCATACTCTCTCCGGAATTGTCGGCCTGAGTCTGTACAAGACTACACCTCATTTACACGTCATGCATTTCATCCTTATCTCATTGGGTCATGGGGTTGCTTATTGTTCTGAATTGAACAGATTGCAACGTACACATAGGTACTAAAAATTGAAAAAAAAATATTTAGGTTGGGAGTAACAGCTGATTATTTATCAGCTGTTACTCCTAAATTTATGCATTAAAGAAATTAAAGAAATCCAAATTGTATTCTATTACCTTGATTATGAAGGTGGATCCACCGAAATATGTGAAAAGTATAAACACTGTAAATACAAATCACGGTATTTTAAATGGTTGGTAAAATAATTTAAATTATATGTTCATTAGAAAGTTAACCGAAAACAAAGAAAATTATTTAAACCTCCTATGGGATAAAAACGAAACAAAAAAGAATAAAAAGAAGGGTTTGGCGAAACTAAATTAAACATCCAGTACCAGTAAAAGTTAATTATTTAAGCGCAGAAGAAAAATCGGGAGAGACGATCGACCTAAAAGGGACAGTCGTTTGCGTCACTCTGAAACGTACGGTACTTTCCTGTTCATGTCCACAAACAGAATGGAATAGAGGTACAATTGGATTTCCATTCTGTACTGGCCTACATATATTTCCTATTTCCCAATTGCTCCGGGATTTAATTTCAATCCTAGATAAACCACAATTCCTTTCTTACAAATAAATAATTAATTAAAATAATGTCCTATAATCCGAACAAACTTCCACACGAAAATTTTTACTTTCTCTTGCATATATGAATATAATATAGACGTACAAAATCCGGTAAATATTTGCAAGAGAAGCTCTCATTTTCGCGTAAAAAAAATATAAACGATTTTACTACAAGAGCACACCATTATAATACCAGGAACAAGGATCTCTTACTTTTACAAAAGCCCTCAAAAACTTTATACCAAAGGCATTACTGCTATTTAGCGCTGAAACTGCTCAATCTGCTCCCCCTAAAAATTAAAAATATGCCGAACATCATAAGGTATAAAAGAGCAGTAACCATTGGCTTTTGGAAGTAGGAAAAGACAGTATAGAAAATGGTTACTCCAGGAAACATATAGTTTTGTGAGCTCGTCTACCGGTTTCAATTTTAGTTTTCTATTTTTTTATTTATTATTATTCCTAATTTGTGTACGTAGCAATGTGTTCAATTAAGAACAATAAGCAACCCCATGACCCAATGAGATGAGGATGATGTGTATGACGTGTAAAACAGGTGTAGTCTTGTACAGACCCAGGCCGACCATTCCTGAGAGAGTATGGTTAATTAAACCCCAACCATCAAAGTACACCGGTAACCACTGTCTAATATTCAAATCCATATAAAAGTAACTACCTTTACTAGGATTTGAACCAGAAACCTCCATCTCCAAAAATCAGCTGTTCATTTTCGTCATTCTATTTTTACTTTCTCTTGCCTATATGAATATATAGGAAGGAAAGTATTGTTTTCATGTCGATTTTAAGAAATCGAGTTTTCACCGGATCTATACGTTTTCAGACCCCCTGAACCCAAAAAACATGTTTTTAGCGATTGGTCTGTGTGTGTGTCTGTGTGTGTGTGTGTCTGTGTGTGTGTGTGTGTGTGTGTCTGTGTGTGAACAGAATATCTCAAGAACGGAATGTCGTACGAACTTGAAACTTGAAACTTAAGTTACATACCACTACCGGACGCGACACGAACATTTTCATCAAAATCGGTCAACCGGAAGTAGTAGTTTATTCGTATAATTTTTCAGTTTTTTGCGATTTTCTCAAAAACTGGTCCTACGATTTTTTTTAAAATCGCCTATTTTACTCAATGTTTTATTCTCTACAAGATAGGGTAGGCGCCATGTTTGCTGAAATTCTCGGTGAGGCTGTTATCACGTAAAAACGTTGTTTTTTTAATATTACGGCTTTAATATAAATTTTAGCGCAAAAACTTATATAATAAAAGTTGTAGAGAATTTAAAAACCTACAACTTCTGTTTCAAACATTTTTTTGTATAACGCTTAGTTTAGCGGTAATTTGCGATTTTCTGTTTTTTTCTCACGAAAACGTGAGAAAAATCGATTTTTTTAACATTTCGGCCTTAGTATGCATTTTACGACAAAAGTGTATATAATTAAATTTATAGAAAATTAAAGATCTACAACTTTTATTTAAAGCATTTTTCTCTACAGAGCCTAGTTTAGAGAGAAAGAGTGATTTTCCGTATTTCTAAGCCAAACTGAGGTTGATTTTCATTTTGCGTCTTTCACTCATGATTAAAATTAGGTTATGTTTGTTGAGGTTAGTTTTTTGTTTATTTCTTATGTTTTATTACTAATGTTAGGTTTATTGTTAATTATTTGCACTGGCAAGAGAAAGTTGTGTGAGTGTTTCACACCAGATTTTTAAACATATTCTTTTGGCTTGCATATATTATATTGTTTGTTTTGTTTTTCATTTGTACATGTTATTATATAACAGCATATTATTTTTTTTTTAATAAAAATATCTTAGTAGTTTAATTAGTATTTAAGTAACTAACATGTAGTTGTAATTATTTTATTTTATTTATTTATTTTATTTAGTAAAATATAGCTACATTAAGATTACAAATTCATGACTATACTAAGCTATGTACAATATTTTTACTTTCTCTTGCCTATATGAATATATAGGAAAGAAAGTATTGTTTTCATGTCGATTTTTCGAAATCGAGTTTTCACCGGATCTATACGTTTTCAGACCCCCTGAACCCAAAAAACTTGTTTTTAGCGATTGGTCTGTGTGTGTGTGTGTGTGTATGTGAACAGAATATCTCAAGAACGGAACATCGTACGAACTTGAAACTTGAAACTTAAGTTACATATCACTACCGGACCCGACACGAACATTTTCATCAAAATCGGTCAACCGGAAGTAGTAGTTTATTCGTATAATTTTTCACTTTTTTGCGATTTTCTCAAAAACTAGTCCTACGATTTTTTTTAAAATCAACTGGTTTACTACATTTTTTATGCTCTACAATATAGGATAGGCGCCATGTTTGCTAAAATTCTACTTGAGGCTGTTTTTACGTAAAAACATTTTCTTTTTAAGATTGCGGCTTTAATATGCATTTTAGCGCAAAACGTTATATACTAAAAGTTGTAGAGAATGTAAAATTCTACAACTTTTATTTCAAACATTTTTTTGTATAACGCTCAGTTTAGCGGTAATTTGCGATTTTCAGTTTTTTTTTTCTCACGAAAACGTGAGAAAAATCGATTTTTTTAATATTTCGGTCTTAGTATGCATTTTACGACAAAAGTGTATATAATTAAATTTATAGAAAATTAAAAGATCTACAACTTTTGTTTTGAGCATTTTTCTCTACAGAGCCTAGTTTAGCGTGAAAGCGTGATTTTCCGTATTTTTAAGCCAAACTGAGTTCGATTGTCATTTTGCGTCATTCACTCATGATTAAAATAAGGTTATGTTTTTGAGGTTAGTTTTTCTTTATTTCTAATATTTTTTTAATAATGTTAGGTTTATTGTTAATTATTTGCATTGGCAAGAGAAAGTTGTGTGAGTGTTTCACACCAGATTTTTAACTAAATATACTTAGGTCTATACGGAAAAACTCTTCTTCACAAAGAGTTCTGTCCGCGCATAGGAGGAGTATACAGAACAAAAACATTAATTTACTTAAATACTTATAACTACTATAAAATTACAAAGTTAAATTACTACAGTTAAACAGGTTACAAAGTTTGTGTTAAACATAATTAAATAAATCCATAAAATAGATAAATTCAATTACATTTTACATAAAATATCAAATATCAATACTATATTTTAATTTTAATGACAATAGAAATTCTTTTAAAAAACTTTAAAATTATGTTTGTATATTTTGTAATAGAGAGAAAAAATTTATATATATTATAATTTCTATTTATAACTATAACTACTTTACAAAAATATATTTTAACTAACACAATGTAAATATTTTAACTTTATGCGAATTAATTCAATAAATGAGCGTAAAGAGACAGTTAAACTGTCGCACTAATTACTAATTTACTCTAATTACTAACGCACTAATAGATAACCGTAGTACAGCAGTTGCAGTAGAAGCACTCAATTGATCTACCCTTGAACATGGGAAACCATAGTTGGGTGGATTAATTTCCCCACCACGAATTAAAATAAATAGTTTTTAGATTATCAAAGTATAATTAATTAAGGAAACTAACACTTATTTTTTATTGTTATTTATTTTTTGTAAGCAATGGGAAATAAATAAATAAATACCGGTATAGGAAGGAAGGTATTGTTTTCATGTCGATTTTCCGAAATCGAGTTTTCTCAGGATCTACATGTTTTCAGACCCCCTGACTTTATTTATTTATTTGTTTTATTTAGTTAAACATAATACAATTATTGCTATACTAAGCTACTAACAATATTTTTAACTGAATATACTTTACGCAAAAACTCTTCTTCACGAAGAGTTTTGTCCGCGCATAGGAGTAAACAAAAAATTTATTTAGACAAATTTTAGTATACTAATAACTACTATTATAAAATCTAAAATGGTACAAGAACTACATTAAACATTTTTTGTTAAAAGCATTCAAAATGAGTGATAAATACCATTGAATTTTTTTTTAACTTTTGAGACCCCATAGGATCACTTCAGCTCAAATTCAGGTTTGTTCCAGGGTTTGTTTCTTTAAGAAGCACCCCCTCTTGAGACCGCCTTACCTTCGTTTGGCCCACACTTTCTTAAGACGCTCCGATCTTTGTCTCCGGTCTTCATCGGTAAACACCCTGTTGTATACTCTCCTGGGTCTTGGCGCAAATGTTATCATGTTAGCCTTGACCAGTTGGTCGTACTCTGTTGATTTCGTTAGTAGGTCCTGTTTAGTGATCCTAAGTTCCTCCATATCTTGCTGTACATTTTTCACCCACTTAGGTCTCGACATCTTATCCCAAAAATGGCTGACCATTGAATTTATATTAAAAAAATCTGGTGTGAAACACTCACACAACTTTCTCTTGCCAATGCAAATAATTAATAATAAACCTAACATTATTAATAAAATATTAGAAATAAACAAAAACTAACCTCAAAAACACAACCTTATTTTAATCATGAGTGAATGACGCAAAATGACAATCGAACTCAGTTTGGCTTAAAAATACGGAAAATCACGCTTTCACGCTAAACTAGGCTCTGTAGAGACAAATGCTTTAAACAAAAGTTGTATATCCTTTAATTTTCTATAAATTAAATTATATACACTTTTGTCGTAAAATGCATACTAAGAACGAAATGTTGAAAAAATCGATTTTTCTCACGTTTTCGTGAGAAAAAAAAACAGAAAATCGCAAATTACCGCTAAACTAAGCGTTATACAAAAAAAAGTTTCAAATAAAAGTTGTAGAATTTTACATTCTCTACAACTTTTATTATATAACGTTTTGCGCTAAAATTCATATTAAAGCTGCAATCTTAAAAAGAAAATGTTTTTACGTAAAAACAGCCTCAAGCAGAATTTCAGCAAACATGGCGCCTACCCTATATTGTAGAGCATAAAAAATGTAGTAAACCAGTTGATCTTAAAAAAATCGTAGGACTAGTTTTTGAGAAAATCGCAAAAAGGTGAAAAATTATACAAATAAACTACTACTTCCGGTTGACCGATTTTGATGAAAATGTTCGTGTCGGGTCCG
The DNA here is from genome assembly GCA_035578175.1 of Catonia carolina. Classification (NCBI taxonomy): domain Eukaryota; kingdom Metazoa; phylum Arthropoda; class Insecta; order Hemiptera; family Achilidae; genus Catonia; species Catonia carolina. Next base: position 2,841,268 of record JAQMRL010000019.1, on the reverse strand, counting down.
GTAGTGATATGTAACTTAAGTTTCAAGTTTCAAGTTCGTACGATGTTCCGTTCTTGAGATATTCTGTTCACATACACACACACACACACACACACACACACACACACACACACACACACACACAGACCAATCGCTAAAAACAAGTTTTTTGGGTTCAGGGGGTCTGAAAACGTATAGATCCGGTGAAAACTCGATTTCGAAAAATCGACATGAAAACAATACTTTCCTTCCTATATATTCATATAGGCAAGAGAAAGTAAAAATGGTACAAGAAATACATTAAACATTTTTTGTTAAAAGCATTCAAAATGAATGATAAATACCATTGAATTTTTTTTTTAACTTTTGAGACCCCATAGGATCACTTCAGCTCAAATTCAGGTTTGTTCCAGGGTTTGTTTCTTTAAGAAGCACCCTCTCTTGAGACCGCCTTACCTTCGTTTGGCCCACACTTTCTTAAGACGCTCCGATCTTTGTCTCCGGTCTTCATCGGTAAACACCCTGTTGTATACCCTCCTGGGTCTTGGCGCAAATGTTATCATGTTAGCCTTGACCAGTTGGTCGTACTGTGTTGATTTCGTTAGTAGGTCCTGTTTAGTGATCCTAAGTTCCTCCATATCTTGCGGTACATTTTTCAGCCACTTAGGTCTCGACACCTTATCCCAAAAATGGCTGACCATTGAATTTATATTAAAAAAAATAATTTAATAACAATAAAATTTTTAAAAATTACCTTAGATTATGTACAATTGTTTTTTTTTAAATATTTTATGACCGCATAGGATCAGTTTAGTCAGTCCATTAACCAAGTCTGTTGGATGGGATTGTTCGGGCCTTGCGGTCCTCCCAATACTTCTTCATACGTTCCGATCTTTGTGTCCTTTCTGGTGTTGAAAAAATTCGTGTTGTGAGTTTTCTTCTTGTAAGTGTGAAGCGGGTGTATTTGTTTTGGATTTTATTGTTTAATTTTTTCTTGTCTGTTATATCGTCCGGAGTAAGGTTAATCTCCCTCAGATCCTCTCTTATTTCCCTGATCCATCTGCATCTTGTTGTGGTGTTTTTGGAGTTGAGGTTGTACTCAACCAGCTTCTTTAGGAGTCTTGAGTCTTGCATCCTCATGATATGACCAAAGAATCCCAGTCTTCTCTTACGCATGGTGTCGGTAATGGGTTCAAACAATGTAATGGGTAAACAACTTCGTTGGGCACAATTCTCCACTACCTATCTTTCTGATACTTTTTGTTGATGCAGGTTGTGCCAATTTTTCTTTCGACTTTTTGGAGTCGTTCGGTCCTCGATTGCTCATTTAGGTGGAAGAGTGTTTCAGATGCATACGTAGCCTCTGGTTTTACAACTATGTTACAGTGTCTTAATTTTGTATTTATGGATAAACACTACAATTGTATTAATAGAGAAAAAAACTTATTTTTTCAATAACTAAAACTACTTTACAATAATTTTAGGGAATACATGTGGATATATTTTTTCATATTTTTAGGGAATTACATGTGAATAACTTTTCCAGACAGTTTATCTAGACAAATCGGGACTAAAGATTTCCGTCTAACATCCTAATAATTCGCGTCATTAATCGTGTATGTTAATAGAAGATTTCAATCGATTTTCATAATTATGCGTAAGTAATAATTTAAGCGTATTAGATATGCAGTAAGTTATGAACGTAATATGTGTGGTTAGTTTGTGAGATGGTAATAAATCACAAGTGAATATAGATTAGCGAGCACAAGCTTAAGGGGTTAGATAGTCAAGTTATAGCCTACGAGTATATACGGCATTATTAGGAGGAGAACTTGAATCCCCAGAGGTATCGAAAGGGTCTTTACGTCAAGGTCAAATCCCTAGATACGTCACCATCACCTTATCTCATAGTATTGATAAACTCGCTTCATCACTTTGCCAACATTAATCACTAATAATAATCACCGAATATAAATGTCACTTCTGATCAACTAATTAATCTTCTTGGTTAAGATAAATCACTTGAAAATTTAATATTATTTTTATACTTTCTCTTGCTCTACATCAGCGGTTCCCAACCTTTTTTTTTCTCCCGTACTCCTTGGTGAATCTTTAACTAAAATTGTACCCCCAAAAATGTAACATCACTGTAACTATAATACTTTACTACGTAGGAGCTATTTTTAATCACTAGCTAATCTCTAATCAATTTGCATATTTTCATATGTTTTTTATTTATTTCCAAATATTTTGCATAATGTAAATTTATTTTTTTTATAATCATAATGGTATTTTTCTGTGAGTATACGTTGGTTAGTTTTTAAATATTGCAAAATATAACTTACACTTGTACGTTTTATTATGTGTTCAAATTAACATATAAATTTAAACCAAAGAAAATTAAAGTTAACACAATCATTGAAAATAGATATTTTATTGAAAACTGAACATTTCTTGTATGGTCTTAATTTTACATCAAAATACTAATGACAGAGTTATAATAATTATAGTATTTCTAATCTAAGACAAGACAGATTAGTTTTAAACTTTAAAAAAAACTCACATCGAATACAAAATGCTTTAAACATTTGTAAATACAAAATCTAATATGAAAATTGTGATGTATTGAAACTAAATTATTAGTCCAGGAAACGTCTTCAGAACTCGTTTTTAGTGTGACCCTTGAGGCTGTTTTATTAATTAACTTAATTGTTTGAAATCAGGTTCAAATGTAGAAATAAAGCCTTAGATCTGGGCTTGCATTAAGCTTGTCAGTACAATAACCCCACCAAGTTACTCAGAAAAACAACGTCCGCCATTGCCCTTTATTTACGGCGTACCCCTAACCGGTTCGTCGCGTATCCCCAAGGGGTACGGGTACCCCGGGTTGGGAACCGCTGGTCTACATGTATATTATACGAAAGAAAAGTATTGTTTTCATGTCGGTTTTAAAGTATCAGGTTTTTACCAGAAATACACATTTTCAGGCCACTTGAACCAAAATTACATGGTGCATGTGTGCGCGCGCGAGCATGTGCGTGTGTGTTCGTTAGTCAGTTTGTCTGTGTTGGTGTGAACAAGATATCTCCACAATAGAATAACGTACGAAGTTGAAAATTTGGAAACAATTCGTGCGATTTTTTTCAGAAACGCCTCCTACGATTTTCTTTCATACTGCTTAATTTACTTAATATTTTGTGCTCTCCTGCTCTAAAATTAAGGGACGGAAAGTTTTGTAAATTGCCGATTTCTAAATACCGGGTTTTCACCAGAAATACAAATTTTCGGGCCACCTGAACCAAAAAAACATGGTTCTGAAAATGGTGTGTGTGTGTGTGTCTGTCTTCCAGTTGGTATGTGTGGGTGTGAACGAGATATCTCAAGAATAGAATAGCGTACGACGTTGAAACTTTGGAAACAATTTGTGCAATTTTTTTCAGAAACGACTCTTACGTTTTCTTTAAAACTGCTTCATTTACTAAATATTTTGTGCTCTCTTGCTCTAAAGTTAAGGGAAGTAAAGTATTGTTATCAAGTCCGTTTTTAAATATCGGGTTTTCACCAGAAATACACGTTTTTAGGCCACCTGAATAAAACATGGTTTTAGCGAGCAGTCTGAGTGTGTGTGTGTGTGTGTGTGTGTGTCTGTGTGTCTGTGTGTCTGTGTGTCTGTGTGAATGTCAAAAAGATATATTTTATCTCAACAATAGAATAACGTACTCAGGTGATACTTCAAAAACAGTCGTTCATCGTGCAATTTTCTCAAAATTGGTTCCTCCAATTTTCTTTAAATCTGTCTTATTTAGGCCTACATAATATTTTTTGTTCTACAAGATGAGGTGAGAGAGATGACACCTAAAAATCTTGGGAGCTGAGCTTTCGTGATATATATATTTTTTTTAAGATTGCAACCTTGATATAAATTTTACAAAAATAGTATAAATAATCAAAGTTGTTTAAAGTAGGCTACAATTCGTTGTTTTGTAAGTAACAGTAATTATTTCACTTTCTCTTGCCTATATGAATATATAGGAAGGAAAGTAACTTATTATTTTCATGTCGATTTTAAGAAATCAAGTTTTCACCGGATCTACACGTTTTCAGACCCCCTCAACCCAAAAAACATGTTTTTACCGATAGGTCTGTGTGTGTGTGTGTGTGTTTGTGTGTACGAAAAATCTCAAGAAGGGAACAACGTACGACCTTGAAACTTAAAACGTAATTTACATACCAATACCGGACCCGACACGAACATTTTCATCAAAATCGGTCAACCGGAAGTAGAAGTTTATTCGTGTAATTTTTCACGTTTTTGCGATTTTCTCAAAGACTGGTCCTACGATTTTTTAAAAATCGCCTTATTTACTAAATTTCTTATGTTTTATAAGATAGGGTAGGCGCCATGTTTGCTGAAATTCTTGGTGAGGCTGTTTTCACGTAAAAAAATTGTTTTTTTTTTAAGATTGCAGCTTTAATATGTACTTTACCGCAAAATTTTATATGATAAAATCAGTAGAGAATTAAAAATCCTACAACTTCAACAATATTTTGTATATCGCTTAGTTCAGCGGAAATTAGCGATTTTCTGTTTTATCTTCCGAAAACGTGTAAAAAAATATCGATTTTTTATACGATTTTCGGCCTTAGTATGCATTTTACAACAAACGTGTGTACAATCACATTTTTTTTTGTATAGCCCTTTTAAGAGCGCACTAGTTATGTAATTAAATTCATGTTCCCTTAAGCTGTTTTGAGAGCTGTCGCCTTCTTGCGTGGTACTCCCTCATCCTCCTACTCACCACCTGTCTCTCCTCCTCTGTCCAGATTCTAGTCTTGGACTCAGCAGAATGGAAATTCCCGAAAGTCTTAATCTTGTGCCTAAAAATGTCTCTGTTCATAATGTCGTTGCCCGAGATGTCCAACGTTATGAGGTCTTCCTCCACTTCCTTCAACCATCTGTCTCTGGTTTTAAGTCCTTCCTGGCTTCTGATCAACTTGTAGGTCTCATTTTCTATATCCCTAAACCTCATTAGATGTCCGTAATATTGCAGTCGTCTTTTCCGACACTTTGTTGCCAAGGATTCCCCCAGAAAATTCATTATTACTTCGTTTGATCGTTTTTTATGTACGTTAGTGTCCGGGTCATAGACTGTTCCCAATATTGTCTGGGCAAATCTTCTGTGTACCTTGTCCAGCTTTGCAAGTTCTCCCTTTCTGTAACATGTCAGAGGCTCAGCCGCGTACAAAACCTGTGGGAGGACCACCGTGTTTAAGTGTCTTAACTTGGTGTTGCGGGAGATATACTTTTTGTTGTAAAATCCTTTCATCTGTACATACGCCATCTCTAATTTTCCAATTCTTCTCCGTAATGCCAGGGCATCCGATCCATTTTGTTGGATGATTTCGCCCAGATAATTAAAATGGTCAACTCTGCTCAATCTGCCAAAATCAGTTTTAAGTGACCTTGGGCTGTCTTTATCATTAGACATGAAAACGGACTTTTCAAAAGAGATATTCAGACCCGTTCCCCCCGCTACCCTTTTAAGCGTGTCTATTTGAAAAATCGCTTGATCTCTGGTTTCTGCAACCAAAGCCAAGTCATCTGCAAAAGCCAGTACATCAATCGCGAATCTAGTGGCCAAACGTTTCCCTCCATAGACGGTTCCCTTTATCTTATTCCTCGTGTTGTATTCTTGGCATTTTTTCCTCCACTCAGTTATTACTTTGTGCAGGACACAGTTAAAGAGTATGGGAGACAACCCATCTCCTTGCCTAACTCCCGTCTTGACTTCAAAAGGTTCTGAGAGTACTCCCATAAACCTTGCTCTAGAAAAGGTTCCAGTTAGTGTTAGTTTTAGTAAGTTTCTAATTTTATTATCCACTCCGAATTCTTGGAGTATTTTTATTAAGACGTCTCTGTCTATGGAGTCGTAAGCCTTGGCAAAATCGACGAAACTAATGTAGTACTTCTTCTGTCTGGCTGTTGCTCTTCTGCATATTAATTTAAGACTTAGGATCTTCTCAGATCCGCACCTTCCCTTTCTGAAGCCTGCCTGATAATCGCCGATTACGTGATCCACTTGGGGTTCCAATCTCTTAAGAAGAATTTTAGAGAAGATTTTGTAGGTAATGTCCAAAATGGAGATTCCTCTATAATTATTTATGTCCAATTTGTCCCCTTTCTTGTGAATAGGGTGTATTATGGCTTCTGTCCAACTTTTTTCAGGGAAATTTTCCGTGTTCCATATGTCGGAGAAAATCAAATGCAGTTTGTCCACCGTCTGTTCCGGGGCTAATTTCCAGAGTTCCGCGAAGAGGCCGTTCTGATCTTTAGCCTTGTTATTTTTAAGTTCTTTGATTGCGTCTCTAATTTCTGTCTTGGATGGAGGGGGGCTGTCTGAATTGACATGGGTATTTTCTGTTGTGGTAATGAGGATGTCGGGTTTGGGGCAATTTAGTAGTTTTTCAAAGTACTCCGCCACTATCTCGCAGTTTTCTGACTTATTAATAGCAAGGGAGCCGTCAGGTCGTCTGAGACACAGACTAGGGGGTTGGTAGCCGTTCTTCAACAATTTAACATTCCTGTAGCAATCTGCGGTATTATTTTTCATAAAGTCTTGTTCTATAGAGTTAAGGAGGCTTTTAAATTGTTTCCTTTTCTCATTCCGGATTATTTTAGCTGATCTATTCCTCTGTTGTTTGTATATTTCGTAATCCGTGTCTCTCTTTGTGGATGACCAGATGTGGAAAGTTCTATTCTGTTCGTCTTGCACCTTTACACATGTGTCATTCCACCAGTGTTTTTTTGCGAACCTTTTAGGAGCGATTCTTTCAGCAACCTCTATCATATTACTTCTAATTTCTTCCAGGCCCATACTTTGGTAGGTTCTGACTTCGGTTTTAAATTCCGTTCTTTTCTTTTCTGTTTTTAAGGTTTCTCTGTCTACTTGGGTTTTGTGGGCGGAGTCCATTGCTCTTCTGTCCCGTGTTCTCTTAGGGATTAATTTAATTTTAATTTTAGACAGGAAGTGGTCAGAACCCAAGTCCTGACCTCTCATTACCCTCACAGTGAGAATCTCTTTGGCGTTTCGTTTGGATATTGCAACGTGATCTATTTAAACTCGCCTCTTTTATTTCCTAGCATTCTCCAAGTTTTCAGTTTCTGTGGTTTTCTTGTAAAGTAAGTAGACATTAATTTAAGATTGAATTTCTTGCACGTTGCAATCAACCTTTTACCATTAGTGTTTGTACTTTGGTGAGCCGGGAAATTCCCGACTACGGATCTGTAACATTTCTCTTTACCTACTTGTCCGTTGAAGTCACCCATGAGAATTCTAACATGGTGCTCTGGGATTTTATTTAACTCCTCTTCCAGCTCCTCCCAGCAACTGTCTGCATAAGGTTTATTCCGTTTATTATCTTGATTTATAGGGCTGTGGAAATTTATTAGGGTGTAACAATCACATTTATAGTAAATTAAAAGAGCTACAACTTTTATTTCAAGCATTTTTCTGTCCGGAGCCTAATTTAGCATGAATGAGTGATTTACCGTATTTTTAAGCCAAACTTAGGTTAATTTTTATGTTGCGTCTTTCACTCATAATTAAAATTAGGTTTTGTTTATTGAAGTTAGTTTTTTTGTTTATTTGTAATGTGTTATTACTAATGTTAGGTTTATTGTTAATTATTTTCATTGGGAAGAGAAAGTTGTGTGAGTGTTTCACACCAGATTTTTCAAATTGATAATTGGTTAATATAATAGTATAAGTGTTCAGAGTAGTTTACTTATCATTTAAAATTGTAAAGCTCCCGAAAGAATTCTGCATTACACGTTACAATATTGAAAAATCTCGCAAAAAATTTAAAAAATTATATAGGCATAATATTTCCTTCAAGATTCACCTAAAGAGGGTTGTTAGATGAAATACCAAATATACGACATTCTAAATTCAAGTTTGTCGTTTAACTTTATCTCTGCATTAAATTATAAATTTTTCAAATAATTAATATGTAAACAGGTTAACGAAACCTCATACATATGGTTAAAGAGTGGTATTCATGTTCAACAATTTCACTTAACGTCTCTTTTTAAGTACTTATATTTAAGCTATCGACATACTTTTTATCTCAAAAATTCTTTTCCCTCTTTTATATCTTAGAAATTTCTTCTTTTTTTTTGAACAATACATAACTTATCTGGGAAAGAAATTAGAAAACTATTGGAAGAAACATACATCTTGCGCCTCTGTGATATTTTATAAAAAAATCTGGTGTGAAACACTCACACAACTTTCTCTTGCAAATGCAAATAATTAACAATATAACCTAACATTAGTAATAAAACATTAGAAATAAACAAAAAACTAACCTCAATAAACATAACCTAATTTTAATCATGAGTGAAAGACGCAAAATTAAAATCAACCTCAGTTCGGCTTAAAAATACGGAAAACCATTCTTTCACGCTAAACTAGGCTCTGTAGAGAAAAATGCTCTAATTAAAGTTGTAGATCTTTTAATTTTTAATAAATTTGATTAGATACACTTTTCTCTTAAAATGCATACTAAGGCCGAAATCATAAAAAAATAATTTTTTCACACGTTTTCGTGAGAAAAAACAGCTAAACTAAATCGCTAAACTAAGCGTTATACAAAAAAAATGTTAGAAATAAAAGTTGTAGAATTTTAAATTCTCTAAATTTTTTTATTATATAAAGTTTTTCTCTTTAATGCATATTAAAGCCGTGATCTTAAAAAAACACTTTTTATACGTGAAAACAGCCTCACCTAGATTTTCAGCAAACATGGCGCCTACCGTATCTTGTAGAGTATAAAAAATTGAGTAAATCAGGCGATTTTTAAAAAAATCGTAGGACCAGTTTTTGAGAAAATCGAAAAAAGTGAAAAATTACACGAATAAACTACTACTTCCGGTTGACCGATTTTGATGAAAATGTTCGTGTCGGGTCCGGTAGTGGTATGTAACTTAAGTTTTATGTTTCAAGTTCGTACGATGCTCCGTTCTTGAGATATTTTGTACACACACACACACACACACACACACACACACACACACACCAATCGATAAAAACATGTTTTTGGGGTTCAGGGGTCTGAAAACGTGTAGATCCGGTAAAAACTCGATTTCGAAAAATCGACATGAAAACAGTATCACTTTCCTTCTTATATAGCCTACTTATATAGGCAAGAGAAAGTAAAAATCTATGAAACATTCACACTTGGCCAATGTAAATAATGAACAATATGACCGATGTTTAATCGTGATTCCAATGTACAATAGAAACATAATCTAATTTTAATCATGAATGAATAAATAATGAGTAAATAAAAATCAACTTCTGTAAAACATAAAAATACGGAATATAAAAAAATTGACGCTAAATTAACCTGTGTTGTCAAAATTCTTAAAATAAAATATGTAGATTTTAAGTTACTTTAAAAAGTTGTAGGAAATTAAAATACCCACAACTCTTATTTCAAACAATTTTTTCTAGCATACTTCCATTTGCATCATTTTTTTATTCCTAATTTTTGTACGTTGCAATCTGTTCAATTGAGAACAATATGCAACCCCATGACCCAATGAGATGAGGATGATGTGTATGACGTGTAAATGAGTTGTAGTCTAGTAGAGACCCAGGCCAACCATTCCTGAGAGTATGGTTAATTGAACCCCAACCATCAAAGTACACCGGTAACCACAGTCTAGTATTCAAATCCGTATAAAACGACCTTTACTATAAACGACCTTTACTAGGATTAGAACCAGGAACCTTCGTCTCCGAAAATCAGCTTTTAAACAGCTGATTTTGGTGACGACTTTACCTCTAGACCAACCCGGTGGGTTATTAGCATCATTAGTATTTTTTTTTAAATTTTACTCATAAAAATTCGGTAAAATATTGAAAAATTTAAAATTGCGGCCTTATTTATGACAAAAAAATAATTGAAGTAATATAAAATTAGAAAACTTGCAACCTTTTTGAAGCACTTTTTTACAGAGCCTAATTTAGTATCAATTAGTAATTTTTCGCATTTTTAAGTCCTGCAGAGGTTGATTTTCATGCTTTATTCACTCATGACTAAAATTTGGGGTTCTCGTGTAAGTGATCAGCCGAAAGGCTGGTTTAATACTCTAGAGCAGTGATCTTCAACCCGCGGCCCGCAGAACGATTTCAGTTTTTGAACAAAGAGCTTAGAACATTGCATCATTTTGTTGATTTTTAAACTAGTGAAAGAGAAAGAATGTCATGTTTCCCATTGAACTGAAAAATCACCATTTTGATGTTTTTAGTTTGGTTTTGAGTTTTGTAACATGATTAAATTTAAATTACATGATTTTATAGATAATTTATTATTCATATTGTGCAAAAGAAAGTAAAAATATTTAAACATGGATTTTATTCAATTAATAAATATTATATTTTAATGTATTATACATTACCTGGTGGTGGGGAGGGTACATAATATGAAATGGCAATTTTGAGCAGGAATAGCATTTTCCATAGTACACTAGATATACAAGTGTTTGTTTATGATCCAATTTAGAAGGTCCCCCCTCCTATCCTCCAATACCACCTACTCCAGTTGAATGTTGGCAACGGCTGTAAACATTTACTCAATGTCAACATCAATTTGATGATGGCGTTCCTCTTCTTCTATTTGCTTCTTCTTACATTGCGCATACATTTGAATTGCAATCTTAACCTTACACTGTTTGTTGTCGATAGAACACATTATTAGCAATTATGAGAGCGCGATCTATCGGCACGTTGCATCCATTCATTCAGAATTACGTAATAATGTAATGTATGTAAATATGTAATGTACGTATGTAATGTATTAATAAGTAAATATGTAATATGTAAAATATAATATTAAGACTATTAAATAAATTGTAATTATGTATATATATATATATATATATATATATATATATATACACACACGCACACACACACACACACACACTCACAAAGGGTGTATTGAAACCTCTCAGAATTAAATTCTCTACGAATTCTGATACAAAAATGTATGGGTTTATATATATATATATATATATATATATATATATATACACACACACACGCACACACACACACACACACACACACTCACAAAGGGTGTATTGAAACCTCTCAGAATTAAATTCTCTACGAATTCTGATACAAAAATGTATGGGTTTATATATATATATATATACACACACACACGCACACACACACACACACACACACACACACTCACAAAGGGTGTATTGAAACCTCTCAGAATTAAATTCTCTACGAATTCTGATACAAAAATGTATGGGTTTATCATCAATTTTCATCAGTGATTTGCTGTGAAACCTATAAAAGTGTCTAATTCATCTTCGATTTTTGCGGTTTTTACCATTTTTCTCAAAAAACCACATGTAGTTTTACTGAATTTTTTAGGCTAAAAAAAAGAAAAGAAACTATAACATTACCGCTAAATTTGGGTTTCCAGAGTTTTAGTGACGTGTTATTTCACGGAGGGAACTGAAATCCAGATGAAATCTTTCGCTAGCTATAACTCGCTAAAGAATGGTTTTCAGACTCATGTTTATTGGAAACTTTTTTCTTATTACTTTCTCTTGCCTATATGAATAGGCCTATATAGAAAGGAAAGTATTGTTTTCATGTCGATTTTTCGAAATCAAGTTTTCACCGAATCTACACATTTTTAGACCACCTGAACCCAAATAACATGTTTTTAGCGATTGGTCTGTGTGTGTGTGTGAACAGAATATTTAAAGAACGAAACATCGTACGAAAATGTATTATACATATACCTACATTTAGTAGGTGGTACCTACTCCAGTTGAATGTTGGCAACGGCTGTAAACATTTGCTCAATATAAACATCAATTGGATGATGGCGTTTCTCATATTTGCTTCTTCTTACATTGCGCATACATTTGAATTGCAATCTTAACCTTACACTGTTTGCTGTCGTTAGGACACATTATTAGCAATTATGAAAGCGCGTTCTATCGGCTCATTGCATCCATTCATTCAGAATTACGTTCAAACTAGATTATATATTGTAATTTCCTAATAGTAATGTATGTAAATATGTAATATACGTGTATTTCATGTATTAATATGTAAGTATTTAATATACGAATTTAATGTATTAATAATTATGTAAGTATGTAATATGTAATATATTAATATTAAATAAATTGTAATTATGTATATTGTCGCCGAATACACGTGGCAACACCTTGTCTATAAAATTGGTAGCCCTGAAAAGGGCCGTTTAATTGTGTTGGTGGCCCTGAAAAGGGCTGTTGTTGACGCTCGGAAGCGGCGAGCCAGCGTGGTAGAGGCGGAGCCCGAAGAGTGACGGCTCGGTTACCGAGTCCAGGCTTAGCCTTCCCTCAGCGGCAGTTGGGTCCCCACTGCAGCGTGGCAGTCGTGACCCCCAGAGCCCCGCAGTGTCGGGTCGGCGTAGGCCGTCTGCCGGTAGCGCGGCCGAGGCGGCTCTCTCCGGGCCGGCAAAGGCCAACCGGTGCGAAAATGTAGCATCCGCCACCGGTAGCGTAGACCAGGGATGGTGCGTCTGGTCTCAGCTGGGCTCGTCCTCTTCAGTCGGGAGCTTTTCTTTCTTCGTTCTTCTCCGCTTGCGAGTTGAATGAAGAATCAGACTCGCGGACGAGGGCCCCCTCTTAAATACCTCTCCCTCGAGTCAACAAGGTGGTGGGGGTGGCTTTAGGCTCTGCGCGTCTGTAGCGCTCCGCGCGGCAGGTAGATAGTGAGACTGTGTGTAGACGCTAATATTGGAAGGGCAGGCGGCGACAATATAAAATACACAGAGATATTGGATACACAGAGTGTATCTAAATCTCTCAGAATTAAATTCTCTACGAATTCTGATACAAAAATTTATGGGTTTATCATCAATTTTCTTAAGTCATTTGCTATCAAACCTAGAAAAGTATCATTTTCATTTTCGATTTTTGCTGTTTTTACCATTTTTCTCAAAAAACCACAGAGATTACAGTTTTTGGACTAGTTTTACTGAATATTTTAGGCTAAAAAAACATAAGAAACTATAACATTACAGCTAAATTTGTGTTTCCAGAGTTTTAGTGACGTGTTATTTCACGGAGAGAACTGAAATCCAGATGAAATCTTTCGCTGGCCACAACTCGCTAAAGAATGGTTTTCGGATTACATATTTACAAACTATAATATTGTAATATTTTTAATATTAATTTGTAAAAGTATGTGGTATAATGTAATATTATTTTAAATATGTAATAATATATAAAATACAAATAGGCTTCATATAAATATATTATTTTCTATAACAGGCAGGTATAGTTTTAGATTATTTTCTCTAAATCTGTTAGTTCCAGGGGTATAACAATAGTTCTATTTTTTATTACATGGTCACCCAATAAAATGACTGAAGTATTTAAGAACAGAAAAGGCGTAAGTGTAAAAGACACTAGTCACAGTTATCTCCTCTGAGAGTAATGCATTTCAGTATACAACCACATCCTGTGGTGGATGAAGTGAAGGTGTCATTTCCAGGGTTGAAAATATGTGCACATGAAAAAAACGTCCTAAATAATTCACATGAATCTTTTCAGAATTAAATTTTCTACAAATTTAGTTGAGAAAAAATACACCTTTATGCACCATTTATGGAAGTAATCTTACGTTAAACACAAAAACCTGTTATTTCTTTGCACCAATTCTTGTGTTTTGTGTAAGATATCTCTGAAAGTATTGCATTTACAGCTCTGGAACAAATTTTATTCAATTTTTCAGATTAAAGAACATAAGAAACAATCGTATTTGTATCTTTGTAACTATCTTTAACATATTTGTACGGCCTTACTTCACCGAGGGTACAAAGTTCTAGGTGAAATTTTTCGCTAACCGTAACTCGCTAACTAAGCGTTTTCAGGCATATGTTTATATGAGTTTTTATTTCTCATTTTTAGCTGAAGAATAAGATTCCAAGAGATTGCCGTATAGTTTTGAATCACCCTATATATTTAACACCATATTCCATTCACTTCCGACTATAACAGGATAATCCCGAAGAAAATAAATCTGGGCCATGGTAACACAATGTATAGACAACAATACGAATCATAAATACATTATTTACCAAATAAATACCCGAATAAATAATGTATAAATTGAGGTTCAACTCCCTGTTGAGCTTTTATCAAAAACTTGTGTCCGTTTTTTTTTATTTCGTCAAGGGATGTATTAGAATGTATTTTGATCTATCACAACCGTTGAAACGGAACAGCAATACATTCCGCATAGGCCATTATTTTATAAACTGTAGACGAGGGGGAAGGGGATAGGCCTACGTAGATATATAAATCATCGATGACGTACCACCTATCTAGGTTACTGGGGAAACGTTACAGTTTTAAAACCCGTCCTACAAACAAGGGAAAAAGTACGCACTTCCAATTTCCAATTTATTTTTACTTTCTCTTGCTTATATGAATATATAGGAAGGAAATTGTTGTTTTTATGTCAATTTTAACAAATCAACTCTTCACCGGATCTACACGTTTTCAGACGAACTTGAAACTAAAATTACATACTACTACCGGAAGTAGTAGTTTATTCGTGTAATTTTTCACTTTTTTCGATTTTCTCAAAAATTTGTCCTACGATTTTTTTTCAAAATCGCCTGGTTTACTCAATTATATATTCTCTACAAGATAGGGTAGGCGTCATGTTTGCTGAAATTCTTAATGAGGCCGTTTTCATGTAAAAAAGTGTTTTTTTTTAAGATTACGGCTTTAATATGTATTATAGCGCAAAAAATTATATAACAAAAAATGTAGAGAATTTAAAATTCTACAACTTTTATTACAAACATTTTTTTGTATAACGCCTAGTTTAGCGGTAACTAGCAATTTTATATTTTTTCTCATGAAAACGTGTGAAAAGTCAATTTTTTAAAGATTTCGGCCTTAGTATGCATTTTACGACAAAAGTGTATATAATTAAATTATACTAAATTAAAAGATTTATAATTTTTTTTTAGCATTTTTCTTTACCGAGCCTAGTTTAGCGTGAAAGAGTGATTTTCCGTATTTTTAAGCTAAACTGACGTTGATTTTCATTTTGCATCTCTCAATCATGATTAAAATTAGGTTATGTTTATTGAGGTTAGTTTTTTGTTTATTTCTAATGTTTTATTACTAATTTTAGAATTATTGTTTATTATTTGCATTGGCAAGAGAAAGTTGTGTGAGTGTTTTACACCAGATTTTTTTATTTCGTCAAGGGATGTATCAGAATGTATGTTAATCGATCACAACCGTTGAATCGGAACAGCAATACATTCCGCATAGGCCATTATATAGACAGTAGACGAAGAGGAAGGGGATAGGCCTACGTAGATATATAAATCATCGATGACGTACCACCTATCTGGGTTACTGAGGAAACGTTACAGTTTTAAAACCGGTCCTAAAAACAAGGGTAAAAGGTACGCACTTCCAATTTCAAATTTATTTTTTTTTTTACGCCTATTTAAGTCGATAAGTTCTTTACCGTTATTTGCAGGGCTAAAATAAATAGTTCTGTTTCTTCTTATCACGTGGTCAGCCAATTAAATGACTGAATCATTTAAGAACAGAAGAGGTAGAGGTGTAAAAGACACTAATCAGAGTTATCTCCTCTGAAAGTAATGAATTTCATTTTACAGCCAGACCTTATCGTGAATGAAGTGAAGTTGTCATTTCGAGGGGTTAATGTCAAAGAACACTATCTACAAAAACCTAATTTTTAGGAAAGCCATCACCATTTATTTACCATTTACCATTGTTGTTGTTGTTTAGGTGAACAGCCGGAAGGCTGGTTTGAACCTCTAGAGGTTATACTAAGTAAAAACAAGGAGTGAGGTGGTTTACCTTTGCCACAACTCACCAAGTTGAAAGAGTATGCTTATCAGCATGCCAGGCCCTCCGAAAAGCACCCACTTTCCAGCCTGCAAATGATACCGTCACTTTATTCATCACAGGGTCTTGCTGTATAGTAAAATTCATTACTTTCAGGTCAGATAACTCTGAGTAGTGTGTTTTACACCTATACCTCTTTTGTTCTTAAATAGTTCAGTCACAATTGGCGAAACAGATCTATTTTTTGTAGCACTGGAACTAACAGATCTATTGGAATTAATTTAACACTCCATCTGCCCGTTATAAGCACTTTTACCATTAAGAAATGAATTACATTACACTAAATTTATAGTTGACTACATGTATAAATAACTGAGATAATAGGAACAGAATCAGATTAGAAGTAGTTTTCTCGCTCTCCTGAAATATATTAAAAAAATAGGTTTTTGTAGATAGTGTTGTTTGACATTAACCCCTCGATTTGCAGAGTGGAAAATATGTGCTTTTTAGAGGGCCCGGCATGCTGATAGGCGTACTTTTCCACTCAGTGAGAAAGGCCATGGTAAACAACCTCACTCCTCGTTTTACTTAGTAAAATCTCTACAGGTTCAAACCAGCCTTTCGGCTGATGACCTAAACAACAACAAGTTCTTTACATTGGACGTTGAAAACATTTTAAATCATCTTTTAACCGTTACTGAAATTTGACATGGTACTTGGTACGGTGTTTCGGTAGGATCATTTCTGTTCTGACTGGAATGTAATTAGGGAAAAAAGATAACAAAAATTAGGAGAAATTTTTTACGGGAACCTAATTCTTCCATAGTGTTTTATTTTTTACTTTTTCTTGCCCTAAATATACATGGTGTTTTGGTCATCAGGCGAAAGGTGGTTTGGATCTCTAAAAACTTTACTACGTAAAACGAGGAGTAAGGTAGTTTACGCAACCTTCCTCCAGTACCTTCCTCGAGTGAAAAACCATTAGCAGTAGTTACAGAACAAGCGGACGTTAAAAAAAAACTTTTGGGGATGGGATGCAACCCAAAATTTTAGGGTTACCATATTTTTATGTAATCTTGAAAGCTTAACAAACATACCTGTACGAGGTTCTTTTGTATTCTGAAAATTTAAAATTTATCTACGGTATCACGAAGGTAAGTGTGACGTATCCAAATGAAAATTTTCCCAAAAAACCGTTTTAAAAGTGCAAAATAATAAAAACGTTAAAACGGCGAGCGAAAAAATTCAAAAAATGAAAATGTACATGAAAACTCATTGTGTTGCTTAGGTCAACAGCCGGAAGGCTGGTGTGAACCTCTAGAGGTTCAATAAGTAAAAACGAGGAGTGAGGTGGTTAACCATTGCCTTCCTCACTGAGTTAACAAAGTATGCTTATCAGCATGCCAGGCCCTCCGAAAAGCACTTACTTTCCACCCTGCAAATGATACTTTCACTTCATTCATCACATGGCTGTATAGTGAAATTCATTACTGTCAGAGGAGATAACTATGAGTAGTGTCTTTAGCACTTCTACCTCTTCTCTTCTTAAGTAGCCGAAATCTTAGAAAAAAAAGATTTTTCACACGTTTTCGCGAGAAAAAAACAGAAAATCGCTAATTACCGCTAAAATAAGCGTTGTACAAAAAAAATTTTTAATAACAAAGTTGTAAGATTTAAAATTCTCTACATATTTTATTAACCCTAGAATGGAAAGCCTAGTAATAGTTACGTTGTTGGAAACCCGTCGTAATATTTACTACTGATCTTTATAAGTCCAAATCTTATAGATGCATGTATTTTAAATAAAAATGTGCTATGTTTATAATTTTTTAGTTTATTTCATACAAATTTAAAATACAATAAAGTAAAAATAACGGTATTATGCACCTTGAATATATTGATTTTTTTTCAAATTTATTGGTTAAGTAGTAAATTTTTATTAAGTCGGAAAATTAGTAAAATACCATAAAGTCGTATAAATTGTTAGGTAAACTGTTTGATATTGCTAAGAAAAAAACAAGGTAGTCAGAGTCTAGGTATTTGCAAAGATTTCACTGTTCAATCGTGATAAGACGTCGGTGCACCTCTTGCATATTTCTCCTCTGTGCTCCCCGCAGAATGCCTCGTTGCAATGATACACCAGCTTGTTGTCATACGCCTCTTTATTGCTGGGCAATGTTTACAAACTGTTCGTTTCTTGACGTGTTTAGGGACAGGAACTGGATCATTTTCTCTTCCCAGAACTTGAAGTATAATCGTCTTCAAAGATCGTTGAATTGAGACACATTTGATCCTTTCTTCTAACCATGGTGTTATGAGCTGTTTATGTAGCCCGATCATAATTTATAATACAACTAACTATTTACATTTTATTTTAACACTAAACACGTCACTACGAAAGCTACAATAATTAAAATATAAATCGATGCCCTATAAAAAATAGTTACGGTAGTGGAAACCCGTCGTAATATTTACGATTTATACTCTCACTCGACAAAATACAAAAGTTGTAACCGATGTCAATAACACACTGACCTTGTCTCAGGCGAAACGATACACACCCTGAAGGTCGGTACAGTCAACGTTGAAACGTAGTAGTACCAACGAAAAACGAAGTTGACGTAGTAAATTTTACGACGGCTTTCCATTCTAGGGTTAAGCATATTAAAACCGTAATCTTAAAACAACAATTTTTTTACGTGAAAACAGCCTTACCAGGAATGTCAGCAAACATGGCGCCTACCCTATCTTGTAGAGCATTAAAAATTTAGTAAACCAGGCGATTTTTAAAAAAATCGTAGGACCAGTTTTTGAGAAAATCGTAAAAAAGTGAAAAATTACACGAATAATTTACTACTTCCGGTTGACCGATTTTGTTGAAAATGTTCGTGTCGGGTCCGGTAGTGGTATGTAACTTAAGTTTCAAGTTTTAAGTTCGTACGATGTTCCGTTCTTGAGATATTCTGTTCACACACGAGCGCGCGCGCGCGCGGTTCAGAGATATGAAACCGTGTAGATCCGGTGAAAACTCGATTTCTTAAAATCGACGTGAAAACAATACTTTCCTTCCTATATATTCATATAGGCAAGAGAAAGTAAAAATGAAAATGTACATGAAAACTCATTGTTGTTGTTTAGGTAATCAGCCAAAAGGCTGGTTTGAACCTGTAGAGGTTTTGCTAAGTAAAACGAGGAGTGAGGTGGTTTACACATGCCTTCCTCACTGAGTGGAAAAGTATGCTTATCAGCATGCCGGGCCCTCTGAAAATCACATGTTTTCCACTCTGCAAATGACACCTTCACTTCATTCACGATAAGGTCTGGCTGTAAAATGAAATTCATAACTTTCAGAAGAGATAACTCTGATTAGTGTCTTTTACACCTCTACCTCTTCTGTTCTTAAATGATTCAGTCATTCAATTGGCTGACCATGCGATGAGAAACAGAACTATTTATTTTAGCCCTGCAACAAACAGATTGAGTGTAAATAATTTGACACTCCTCCTGTCTGTTATGGGCAGAAAAAACTCATTATTATAAATAATGAATGAATACAGAAATCAACAAATATTGTATGTGAGGTTTAATACAGAGTAAAATGTAGTAACAGAAAATCCTTGTTGCGTTGCATGTTGATTGAATTGTATTGATAAAATTGTAACATTATTTAACTGTACTAGATACACAAATAGTGTAGTACAAGTAAAGTAATAATAGCTTTTACTAAACGATAACAATGACTACAACCGTTTACAAAATGTACAATAGCCCACTCGATGTTTTTAAAACTATTATATGTAGACCTACCGTGTTTCCTAATAGTTCACCTAACACGTCACTCATTTCTATTATAATGTAACGATTTTATCTTTCATCTTTATTCCGTGTACTTAGAGTATTGCATTAGGTTTTTGTTTTACATGTTTACTTTCTATTGCCCTATTTCAATATACAAAGGGGGGAATACGAGGTAAGGCTATTAAATAACGAGACTGACGTTGTAATAAAATTTTATATTTATTTTATACATAATCACTTATTGTCACCTTCCATATTATACACTCATTTTCTTCTCTACTTCTACTAGACTTCTTCTCTATCCTTACAACGCTCCATGCGAACTTTCCATTGTTGGAAACAGTGCTGGAAGTCATCTTCTGTCAGCTCCTTCAGGACATGTGCTGCTTTCTCTTTTACAGCTTCCATAGACTCAAATCTTATTCCTTTTAATGGAGATTTCACCTTAGCGAACAAGTAGAAATCACATAGTACAAGATTGGGTGAATAAGGTGGATGTTCTAACACTGAGATGCTGTTCTTGGCTAGGAACCTCTTAAAACATTACGCGGAATAAGCTGGGGACACTGTCTTGGTGGAGAACTTATTATTTGTTCTTCCACATTCCGGGGCATTTTTTCCGTACTCCTTGACGTAATTTAGAAAGTAACTCATAGTAGTCTTCTTCTTCTTCTAGTGCCAATCCGTTACCGGATGCCGGCGATCATTCTGGCAATGCTGATTTGATTCACTGCTGCGTTAAAAAGTCCCGTAGTGGATGTTTCAAACCATGTTCTTAAATTCTTTAACCAGGATATTCGTCTTCTTCCAATGCCTCTCTTGCCCTGTACTTTTCCTTGTAAAATGCATTTCAGCAGCTTGTACTTGTTCTCGTTTCGCATGATGTGTCCTAGATATTCCAATTTTCTTCTTTTTATAGTGCGTATTATTTCTGTTTCCTTATTAAGTTTTTGCAGTACCTTAGCGTTTGATACTTTGTCCGCCCAAGATATTTTTAGAATTCTTCTGAAAGTCCACATCTCGAACGATTCTAGTTTCTTTTCCGTTGCTGCCGCCAAGGTCCAAGATTCTACTCCGTATAGCAAAATGGAAAATACATAACATCGGAGCAGTCTGATTTTCAGTTCCCATTTTAGATTGTGCGTTTTAAACAGTTTAGCCATTTGAATGAACGCTGCCCTTGCTTTTTCAATCCTACTTTTTATTTCCTGTGAATGATCCCAACGCTCGTTTAGTACAGTCCCAAGATATATGTATGTTGGCACCCTTTCCACTATCCTATCATTTATGGTGAACTGCACTCTTCCAATTCTTTCCTTGCTGATTATCATGACTTTTGTTTTGTTTACATTAATTTCCAAGCCATATTTTCTACTAGTTTCCGCTACGTTCTGCATGAGAAGTTGTAATCCTTGAGTAGTATCAGCAAAGATGACGGTATCGTCGGCATATCTGAAATTATTAATCTGTTCACCATTTAATAAAATTCCGGCCTCTGTAAATTCTACAGCTTCCTGAAAAATTGCCTCAGAGTACAAATTAAATATAAGAGGCGACAATATACACCCCTGCCGGACACCTCGAAGAATTTCCACTTGTTCTGTTTTGTCATGGTTGACTCTAACAGAGGCTGATTGATGCCAATACAGGTTTTTGATTATGCGCAAACCTTTGCCGTCCATTCCACTATCTTGTAGGACTACCATCATTTTATTATGTTGGACTCTATCGAATGCCTTTTGGTAGTCTATGAAGCAAGCATATATACTGCAATTCATGTCCCGGCAACGTTGGAAAAGGACCTGTGTACTGAATAGGGCGTCTCTTGTTCCCAGACCTTCATGAAGCCAAATTGTGTTGGTGATACTTGTTCCTCGCAGATTTTGTACAGTCTTCTATGTATGATTCTTAGAAATAGTTTCAGTAAGTGGCTCATAAGGCTAATTGTTCTATAATCAGTGCATTTCTTGGCTCCTTGTTTTTTAGGTAGCATTATAAACTCTGATCTCAGCCATTCTGCAGGTATTTCTCCACTATTGTATATTTCATTGAATAGGATAGTTAATTTCTTCTTAAAATCTTCATCAAAGACTTTTATTATTTCTGACTGAACATCATCTGGTCCTGGAGCTCTTCCATCTTTCATGGGTTTAATAGCTGCTTCTACTTCGTCTACAAGGATGTCTGGGCCTGTCATAGTGTTCTCTATCTGATATTCTCCTCTTTGATCCAAGAAAAGTTCTGACACGTAATTCTTCCACATTGCTGTAATTTGCTCTGTGTCCACCATTATGTTACCCTGGTCGTTTTCTATTTTTCCTACGGATTTCTTCTTATATCTCCCTGTTATTTCTTTGACCTTCTTATGTAAGCTAAAAGTGTCATATTTAGCCTGCGTTACTTCAATTTCCAAGCATTTGTCTTTAAGTTCTTGTTCTTTAGCCTCTCTTATTTTTCTTCTTATTTGGTTATTGATGGATTTATATACGTCCTTGTCTCCCTCTATCTTTTTTCTCCTTCTCTCCTCCATCAATTCCAGGATCTAATCAGTCATCCAGGGTTTCTTCATAACCACATCCGCTGTTAGTATCTCTTTCTTTATAGTTTTAGTTACTTTGACTATTTTTCCTATTTTATCTTCAATTCCTTGGCTAGCTTTCACATCAATTAAAGCTACACTGAGCATATTCTTGACTTGCAATCTTACATGTGGATCATAGATTTTTCTTTTATCATACCTAGTTCTGTTTTGTTTTGTTTTCAGTTTTTTCCATTGTACTCTAAATTCGGCGACCACTAAATTGTGATCGGAGTCAATATCCGCTCCTGGATATGTTTTTGCCATTTTACAGCTGTTTCTGTACCTCTGATTAATTAATATGTAATCAATTTGGTTCCGTATAATTGTATCTTCTTTCCCGTCCTTTGGTGATTTCCAAGTATATAACCTACGAGGAGGTAGTTCAAAAAACGTATTCAGCACGACTAAATTGTTTTCTCCTGCAAAATTACAGTTTTTCCCCACTTTCATTTCTTTCACCAAGACCGTGGGGTCCAATAGTTTTTCCTGACCTGCCTCGTTCCACTTTTGCATTGAAGTCACCCATTAATATAAGAACTTCTTCTTTAGGAATGTTCTTAATCAAATTTGCTACTTGGGCGTAGAACTGATCTATTTCTTCTTCACGCTCACATGTGGGTGCATATACTTGTACTATGTTAACCTTTGCTGGAATTGCTTTTATTTGAACTAGCATTATTCTTTCATTGACGGGTATAAAATTTGAGACATTTTGAGAAATTGACTTATGCATGATTATTCCAACTCCATTTTTATAATTGTTGGGAGCTCCAGAATAGTATATTCTATGTTCTTCCATGTCGCAATAGTTTGTATTTGGCCATCTCATTTCGCTTATTCCCAAAATCTTGAGTTCCAATCGTTCCATTTCCTTAATAGCGTTTTGTATCTTCCCTGCTTGAGCCATGGTTCTCACATTCCATGTACCAATTCTTGTGCGGTGTTGACTGAAATTCTGTGCTTTCACATCCCTGTTCATACTTGCTCCCCCCGGAGATCCGATTGGGGTGCTTACTCCGGAATTGTTATTTATTTTGAACATTGCCATGTAAATGAACACTAGGGTTGCTTCAAGAAGCCTTTAATGCAGTGGTTACTCATAATGCCTTCTGCATTCCCCTGCCGTTGATCAAGATTTTCTTGTTCTTCCGCCTTCGAAGATGTTTTTCTCATCTTCAGGGCAGGAGACTGCCCTCTCTATGCAGCTCTTCCGCTCCTAAGACCGTTGGCCGTGTAGAGTGACTCCTTATTCCGGGAGACTTTCGGTTAAACCCATAACTAGGTTTGATTCTCGTCATATCTGACTACCCTCACTTGGTTTAGCCTGTAGGTCAATACAGTTTACCAGGGTGTGGCGCTTGGAGCCAGCAAGTGAGAGTTGGGTTCCTCGTGAGGACCAGTTACTATGGACCCCCGCCAGTCTACGACTTTTGGAGTGACCGTCCCTAGTAAAAGGTACTATCTCTCCGACGACACCCCTACACCCCTCATAGTAGTAATATTGATTAATTGTTTTACCTTCAGGAACCCAGTGAAGGTACACAATCTCAAGGATATAAACAAAAACAATCATCATTGCTTTAAATTTTGACTTGCTCATTGGAGCTTTTTTAGCTCTCGGTAAAGTTCGGCTCTTCCAGTGCATGGATTAGCGCTTCGTTTCCGGATCATAAGTAAAAACCCACGTTTCATCACATGTTATTATCTTCTACCTGTTCCCTAAGGTGAAATCAGTATTAAAAAGGACCAGATTTGAGTCTGTGGAAGCTGTAAAAGAGAGAGCAGTACGTGTCCTGAAGGAGCTGACAGAAAATGACTTCCAGCACTGTTTCCAACAATGGAAAATTTCCATGGAACGTTGTACGAATAGAGAAGGAGTGTATATTGAAGGTGACAATAAGTGATTATGTATAAAATTAAAATAAAATTTTTTACAACCTCAGTCTCGTTATTAATTAGCCACACCTCATATTATTGTTTCCATGTCGATATTTTGAAATGAGCTTACACTAAAAATACACTATTTTCGGTCTCCCTGAACCTAAAACCATATTTTTACCGGATGATGTGGTGTGTGTCTGTGTGTGCGCGCGTGTATCCGAAATATCTCATGAACAGAATATCGTACGAAATTAAAACTTACATTATAGTTCACCGCTCTAGCAACTGAGCTACCAGAAAAGTTATAAAATTGAAACTCCAAGCGAACCTGACACGAACATTTTCATTAAAATAAATCAAACATAAATAGTTTTCTATTTGTGAAATTTTTACTTTCTCTTGCCTATATGAGTATATAGGAAGGAAAGTATTGTTTTCATGTCGATTTTAAGAAATCGAGTTTTCACCGGAACTACACGTTTTCAGACACTCTCATCCCCAAAAAAACATGTTTTTAGTGATTGGTCTGATTGTGTATCTCTGTGTGTGTGTGTATGTATTTTTGAACAGAATATCTCAAGAACAGAACATCGTACAAACTCGAAACATAAAACTTAAGTTAGACACCACTACCGGACCCGACACGAACATTTTTATCAAAATCGGTCAACGGAAGTAGTAGTTTATTCGTATAATTTTTCACTTTTTTGAGATTTTCTCAATAACGGCTTCTACGATTTTTTAAAAAATCGCCTTATTTACTATATTTGTTATGTTCTACAAAATAGGGTAGGCACCATGTCTGCTGTAATTCTTAGGGAGACTATTTTTTCGTAAAGATTTGTTTTTTTAAGATTGCAACTTTAATTATAGTACATTTTAGCGCAAAAATGTAGCTATACAATAAACATTGTACAGAATTAAAAATTTTACAACTGTGATTTCAAACATTTTTTGTATAACGTTTAGTTTAGCGGTAATTAGCGATTTTCTGGTTTTTTCTCCCGAAAACGTGTAAAAAATCGAATTTTTACGATTTCAGCCTTAGTATATGCATTTTACAACAAAAGTGTATCGAATCATATTTATAGTAAATTAAAAGATCTACAACTTTTAATTTGAACATTTCATTCTTGGGAGCCTAATTCAGCGTAAAACAGTGATTTTCCGATTTTTCAACCTAATTGAGGTTAATTTTCATTTTGCGTCTTTCATTCATGAGTAAAATTAGGTTATGTTTATTGAGGTTAGGTTTTTATTTATTTCTAATGTTTTATTACTAATGTAAGGTTTATTGTTAATTATTTGCATTGGCAAGAAAAAATTAAAGGAGTGTTTCACACCAGATTTTTCACTTTGAAATATTGCAATAACTCTTTTCTTGGTGGAAATTTTTAAAATTGTTATATATTATTTTCCTGTAGGATCTAGTCCCTCCGTTCGACAGATCCAGATGTCAGAAACTACAAAAGATAAGAGCCAACAGTGAAAACTCGATTTTGAAAAATTGACATGAAAACCATTACTTTATTTCCTATATAATCATATACGCAAGAGAAAGTAAAAAATCTGGTGTGAAACACTCACACAACTTTCTCTTGCCAATACAAATAATTAACAATAAACCTAACATTATTAATAAAACATTAGAAATAAACAAAAAACTAACTTTAATAACATAACCTGATTTTAATCATAAGTGAAAAACGCAAAATGAAAATCGCTCTCAGTTTGGCTTAAAAATACGGGAAATCACTCTTTTACGCTAAACTAGGCTCTGTAGAGAAAAATGCTAATAAACAAAACATGTAGTTCTTTTAATTTCCTATAAAATTAATTATATACACTTTTGTCGTAAAATGCATTCTAAGGCCGAAATCTTAAAAAATCGATTTTTCACACGTTTTCGTGGAAAAAAACAGAAAATCGCTAATTACTGCTAAACTTAGCGTTGTACAAAAAAAATTTGGCAATAAAAGATGTAGAATTTTTAATTCTCTACATGTTTTGTTATATAAATTTTTGCGCTAAAATGCATATTAAAGCCGTAATCTTAAAAAAATTATTTTTATATGTGAAAACAGCCTCACCCAGAATTTCAGCAAACATGACGCCTACCCAAGCTTGTAGAGAATAAAAAATTGAGTAAACCAGGCGATGTTTAAAAAATTCGTAGAACCAGTTTTTGAGAAAATCGCAAAAAAGTGCAAAAATTATACGAATAAACTACTACTTCCGGTTGACCGATTTTGATGAAAATGTTCATGTCAAATCCGGTAGTAATAAAATGTAACTTAATTTTCATGTTTCAAGTTCGTACAATGTTCTTTTCTTGAGATATTCTGTTCACACACAGACCAATCGCTAAAAAACATTTTTTTTGGGTTCAGGAGGTCTTAAAACATGTAGATCCGGTAAAAACTCGATTTCTAAAAATCGACATGAAAACAATACTTTCCTGCCTATATATTCATTATAAGCAAGAGAAAGTAAAAAATTGAAACAAAATTAATTTGCTGGTGGTATATGTACTATGTTGGTATCAAAACTAGACCAAAAAGTGAAAGAAAAATGTAATTTTGTTAAGATGAAAATGATTTTTTCTAGAAAAAAAAAGTAAAACGAATGAAATTTAGATATTACTATAAACAAGAAAAACAACAAATATTAAAGCAATACAAATAAAATATCTACATGAAGGCTGCCTTCTACATATGAGGATATGCAGAGAAAATATGTAGGCAATAACTCACTGCCTTTTCTCTGCCAACATAATATAACAATGCAAGACAAATCACAGCACATGTTGCTTTTAAATATATTCATACTAATACTACCAACTAAATAAAGACGCACACAAATTCAATACATTTATTGAAATGAAATAACACGTCTTTTAAATATAACATTTCTCAGACAGAATAGTACGAGTAAAAAAAATAAATAATAAAAACATGGAGGGATAAATAACATGGTAGTATTGTATTTTGTATTTCTATTTTATTATATCCATACCAAAATACAGGGAGTATCGCAAAAATCTCTTAAAAACAAATCTGGTGTGAAACACTCACACAACTTTCTCTTGCCAATGCAAATAATGACCAATATAACCTAACACATTAGTAATAAACCATTAGAAATAAACAAAAAATTAACCTCGAAAAAAATAACCTTATTTTAATCATGAGTGAAAGACACGAAAGGAAAATCAACCTCAGTTTTGCTTATGTATACAGAAAATCACTCTTTCACACTAAACTAGGCTCTGTAGAGAAAAATGCTCTAAATAACAGATGTAGAGCTTTTAATTTCCTACAAATATGATTATATATACACTTTTGCCGTTAAATGCATACTAAGGCCGAAATCTTTAAAAAATCAATTTTTCACACATTTTCGTGAGAAAAAACAGAAAATTGCTAATTATACTGTTAAACTAAGCGTTATACAAAAAGATGTTAAAAATAAAACTTGTAGGTTTTAAATTCTCTACAACTTTTATTATAAAATTTTTGCGCTAAAATTTATATTAAAGCCGTAATTATAAAAAAACAATTTTTTTACGTGAAAACAGCCTCACCAAGAAATTCAGCAAACATGGCGCCTACCCTATCTTGTAGAGAATAAAAAATTGAATAAACCAGGCGATTTTACAAAACAATCGTAGGATCAGTTTTTGAGAAAATCGCAAAAAAGTTAAAAATTACACGAATAAACTACTCTTTCCGGTTGACCGATTTTAATGAAAATGTTCGTGTCTGGTCCAGTAGTGGTATGTAGCTTAAGTTCTAAGTTTCAAGTTTGTATGATGTTTCGTTCTTGAGATATTCTGTTCACAGACACACACACACACACACACACACACACACACACACACACCACAGGCCAATCGCTAAAAATATGTTTTTGGGTTTAGGGGGTCTGAAAACGTATAGATCCGGTGGAAACTCGATTTAGAAAAATCGACATGAAAACAATACTTCTCTTCCTATACATTTATATAGGCAAGAGAAAGTAAAAATAAATAATAAAAACATGGAGGGATAAATAACATGGTAGTATTGTATTTTGTATTTCTATTTTATTAAATCCATATCAAAATACAGGATGTATCGTAAATGTTTCTTAAAAAAACACTACAGTCTAATATAGGAGACGTATCCGAAAAGTAAGTAAAGTATCGTTTCACGCGCTCCTGTCTTTACTTTGCGCATGATCACTATACTCGGTTCATTGTAAGAAAGATACCTCGAGTAAACAAACAGAAGTTACCGAATCAGTTGATAAAGCGGTGACTCATAAAAAATGCAACACTTTTAACAAGACCCACCGGGTTGGTCTAGAGGTAAAGTCGTCGCCAAAATCAGCTGTTTAACAGCTGATTATCGGAGACAAAGGTTCCTGGTTCAAATCCTAGTAAAGGTAGTTACTTTTATATGCATTTGAATACAAGACAGTGGTTACCGGTGTACTTTGATGGTTGGGGTTCAATTAACCATACCTCTCAGGAATGGTCGGCCTGAGTCTGTACAAGACTACACCTCATATACACGTCATACATATCATCCTCATCTCATTAGGTCATGGGGTTGCTTATTGTTCTGAATTGAACAGATTGCAACGTACACAAATTAGGAATTACAAAAAAAAAACAATACAAATAAAATATCTACATGGAGACTGCCTTCTACAAACCAGGATATGCAGAGAAATGTATGGCAATAACTCACTGCCTTTTCTCTCCCAACATAATACAATAAGGCAAGATAAATTACAGCACATGTTGCTTTTAAGTATAGTCCAGCCTCTCTTAGTTTGCTCCTAATGTAAACAAATAATGACGTCACTGAGCATGCGCATTATATCAAAATGTGTACACGCTGATTAAAAAGTAACAACAAAATACTTTCAAAAGTATTTAAATACAAAATACTTTTAAAAGTATTTTTACAAATGAAATTGTTAGGCCTACATCGTATCATGACTCATATTTTTAGTACTTTAAGTACTTATAATTTTAATAAAATTTAACTTAATACGAATACGAGACATCCGTAAAGTCGCTGACCCTAGCGTGCACCCTGTAGTAGCTGGCTTTTGTTTGTTGACAGTAGGAGCAAACTAAGAACGGCTCAACTGTAGATTCATACAAATACTACCAACTAAATAAAGATGCACACAAATTCAATACATTTATTGAAATGAAATAACACGTCTTTTAAATGTAACATTTCTCAGACAGAATAGTACGAGTAAAAAAATAAATAATAAAAACATGTAGGGATAAATAAGATGGTAATACTGTATTCTGTATTTTTACCTTCTCTTGCCCATATGAATATACAGATTGATTCAAAACTATACGGTAATCTCTTGGGATCTCATTCTATAGCTAAAAATAACAAAAAAAGTTCATATAAACATATCGCTGAAAACGCTTAGTTATTGAGTTACGGCTAGCGAAAAATTTCACCTAGAACTCTGTACCCTCGGTGAAGTAAGGCCGTATAAAAATGTTAAAGGTGGTTAAAAGAATACAAATACGAATGTTCCTTATGTTTTTTAATCTGAAAAATTGAATAAAATTGGTTCCAGAGCTGTAAATGCAATACTTTCAGAGATATTATACATAAAACACAAGAAATTGATGCAAAGAAATAACACATTCTTGTGTTTAACGGAAGATCACTTCCATAAATGGTAAATAAAGGTGTATTTTTTCTTAAATAAATTTGTAGAAAATTTAATTTTGAAAAGATTCATGTAAATTACTCAGAAAAAAATCAATAATAGATATTGAAATTTCGCTTTATTTAAAATCAAAGCAGACGCACATTTTTAACTGCATAAAATATTAACTAATATTATGTAGGTTGGGAATAACAACTGATTGATCAGCTGTTACTCCCAACCTACATTTTGAAAAACATGCGTCTGTTTTGATTTTATTCATTAGTTTATTGCGTCTGTTTTATTAGTAAAAATTATACATCTATATACTAAATAGACTCACAAGATATCAAAATATTGCGAGAGAAAATTACATTTTATGATATCTAAGTTAAAAGAATTTGTTATCTTACAGGTGTTATATAATGTAATACAAGATTTTGTAGGGAGAAAGATTATGTGAAAGTGTGTGCTGTTATTTTCAAGGTATAGTCAAAAGGAAAATAACAGGAAAAAGGAATGTTACTATAGCTAGAGTGGTATAGAAGGATAATCCCATACGTACAATTTGCTTTACTCACCTTTACTAATTACAAATACAACTTTTATACGGAATAGAATAACAACTCCATTTCTTTTTAAATTAACCTCTTGTGTAGAGGTTGGTAATATCACAGTTAACTAAATAAACACAAACACTTTTCTTACTTGTCAATGTAAATAATAAAAATCTGGTGTGAACATTCACACAACTTTCTCTTGCCAATGCAAATAATAAACGATAAACCTAACATTAGTAATACTTAAAACATTAGAAATATACAAAAACTAACCTCTATAAACACAACCTTATTTTAATCGTGAGTGAAAGACGGAAAATGAAAATCAACCTCAGTTCGGCTTACAAATATGGAAAATCACTTTTTCACACTAAACTAGGCTCTGCAGAGAAAAATGCCATCACTAAACCTTGTAGATCTTTTAAATTCCTATAAATTTAATTATACAATTTTGTCGTAATGTGCATACTAAGGTTGATATCTTAAAAAAATCGATTTTTCACACTTTTTCTTGAGAAAAAAAAGAAAATTGCTAATTACTGCTAAAATAAGCGTTGTACAAAAAAATGTTTAAAATAAAAGTTGTAGAATTTTAAATTATCTGCAACTGTTATTATACACATTTTTGTGCTAAAATGCATATTAAAGCCGTAATATTAAAAAAACAATTGTTTTACGAAAAAACAGCCTCACTAATAATTCCAGCAAACATGGCACATACCCTTCTTGTAGAGCATAAAAAATTTAGTAAACCAGGCGATTTTGAAAAAAATCGTATGACCAGTTTTTGAGAAAATCGCAAAAACGTGAAAAATTACACGAATAAACTACTTCGGTTGACCGATTTTTTATGAAAATGTTCGTGTCGGGTCCGGTACTGGTATGTAATTTAAGCTTCAAGTTTCAAGTTCGTACGATGTTCCGTTCTTGACATATTCTCTTCACACACACACACACACACACGCGCGCGCGCGCGCGCGCGCAAACACAGACCAATTGCTGAAAACATGTTTTTTTGGGTTCAGGGGGTCTAAAAAGTGTAGATCCGGTGAAAACTCTATTTCGAAAAATCGACATGAAAACCATACTTTCATTTCTATATATTCATATAGACAAGAGAAAGCAAAAAAATGCTAAGAATAAAAGTTGTAGGTGTGTTAATTTTCGATAACTTTAGTTTCATTTAGTTTTTCCTAAAACAGGCAATGGAGTGATAGATTATTTACACTTCATCTGAAAGTTTCAGGGCTACATAAAAAAGTTCTGTTTCTGATTAAATTGCTTACTAATGATTAAACGTATGAGTAATTTACAAGTGATTTTTACTTTCTCTTGCCTATATGAATATATAGGAACGAAAGTATTGTTTTCATATCGATTTTTCGAAATCGAGTTTTTAGCGGATCTACACGTTTACGGACCCCCTGAACCCAAAAACATGTTTTTAGCGATTTTTCTGTGTGTGTGTGTGTGTGTGTGTGTGTGTGTGAACAGAATATCTCAAGAACGGAACATTGTACAAACTTGAAACTTAAAACTTAAGTTACATACCACTACTGCACCCGACACGAACATTTTCATCAAAATCGGTCAACCGAATGTAGTAGTTTATTTGTGTAATTTTTCACTTTTTCGATTTTCTCAAAAACTGGTCCTAAGATTTTTTTTAAAATCACCTGGTTTACTAAAAATTGTTTATGCTCTACATGATAGGGTAGGCGCCATGTTTGCTGAAATTCTCGGTGAGGCGTTTTTCACGTAATGAATTGGTTTGTTTCAGATTGCGGCGTTAATATGCATTTTAGCGCAAATATATATATAAATTAAAGTTGTAGAATCTTTAAAATTCTACAACTTTTATTTCCAACATTTTTTTGTATATCGCTTAGTTTAGCGGTAATTAGCGATTTTCTGGTTTTTCTCACGAAAACGTGTAAAAAGTCTATTTTTTAAGATTTCGGCCTTAGTATGCATTTTACGACAAAGGTGTATATCAAATTTATAGAAAATTAAAAGATGTACAACTTTTATGTAGGGCATTTTTCTCTACAGAGCCTTGTTTAGCGTGAAAGAGCGATTATCCGTATTTTTAAGCCAAACTGAGATTGATTTTCATTTTGGGTCTTTCATAATAATAGACTAATTAAAATTAGGTTATATTTATTGATTTTAGTTTTTTGTTTATTTCTAATGTTAGGATTATTGTTATTAATTTGCATTGGCAAGTGAAAGTTGTGTGAGTGTTTCACACCAGATTTTTTAAAAATAGTATGGTTTTAAAAACTTTGTTAGTTGTAACATAACAAAAGGTAGAATATTCAAAACACATTCTTATACCTGCATATACAAATTAAACGGATTTAATTAAACTTGTTCTATTGGTTGAAGAACGTAACAAGTTTTTGCTGAGCGATACTTTATTGAAACAAGTAGTATACATTTAAATTAGTTACAAACAAAGTATAGAAAAGTTTTAATAGCAGTTTCTGTCAAAACAAAGTACCGACCGAGTTCCTAATACAAAAGTAAACCTACTACAAAGTAAACAAACGAAAAACCTGATTCCTAACGTGCGCTTTTCCGGGTTTAATAAGTTAAATCACGTAATATTATCCTGAATTTCCTGAAAGCGATAAATAAATAAATTTCTTGATTTTCCTGGAACCCATTCCAAAGTAATGGTTACTCCAGGAAACATATAGTTTTGTGAGCTTGTCTACCGGTTTCAATTTTAGTTTTCTATTTGTAAATAAATTCTTTTGTCTTGCATATTTTATTGATTGTTTTGATTTTCATTTGTAAAAGGTGTTTTTTTTTTTTAGAAATATAGAACTTTAAAATGAAATAAAACACAGAATAATTGAACAATTGACGTGGAATTGGTTTTATTTTAAAGATAATTACCTATTTGCCATTTTTATTAAAAATAATTTCCGGCATGTGACTGCCGCGGCTGGCTCGGACGTGGTTCAATCGAGACGTTCAATTTGTGACTACTTTTTGCAGCATTTGAGGCCTTATATGGATGGACTCATTCGGGTCTTCCTCAATGCTACGCTCTACAGCAGCAGCAGCTTCTTCAGTACGCACTGTATGACGGCTCAAAGGATGTTTGTTGTCATTCAGAGTAAATGTTGACCGAAAACGTTTCATTGTTGAGCGAATTATTTGCTCTGATGTACGATTATGTCGATCATAAAACGGATGTAGTGCGCGATGATTTACGAACCGAACCATGATTTTCAAAATAAATCTGCACAATTTGCAAGCGTTGTTCAGGCGTCAGTCTATTCATTATAAAATGGCAAACCAAACTGAACAAAAATTACAAAACAGTTTTCAACATGGCCGCCATGGAAATCAGTACTGCCAACTTAAAGTTCTATACCTTTAAAAAAAATACCCGTTACCAGTAATTATTTATAATAGCATATTATTTATTTAATAAAAATGTGTTAATAGTTTAATTAGTACTTAAGTAACTAACATGTAGTTGTATAATTACTAACACACTAATAAATTACCGCAGTACAGTAGTTGCAGTAGTATAAAGGACAAAGAAGTACTGAATTGATCTACCCTTGAACATGGAAAACTATAGTTAGTTGGATTAATTTTCCCAACAAGAATTAAAATAAATAGTTTTTAGATTATCAAAATATACCTCGTAATTAAGGAATTAACATTTATTTTTTATTGATATTTTCTTGTAAGCAATGGAAAATAAATAAATAAAATTTATTTATGATTTATTTATTTATGAAAATAAATTTTATTTATTTATTTAATAAATAAATAAAAAATAAATTGTAAAAGAATCTGGTGTGAAATACTCACACGACTTTCTATAGCCAATTCAAATAACGATAATTTTTTTTTATCCCTAATGTTTGCATAGTTTGTCCAATCTGATTTGGCGCGCGTAGCTATAGAGTTCTGATTATACCTCTCTCCGTCGCTCCATTAAATGTACAAGGTTACTCACAAACAACGTGACAGAAAATGAGTGGTTTATTTATTTTTCTCGATTAGAAGGATAAAATGTCTAAGCAATCTGTGATGTTAGGAAACACCCTGTACTTGTATAGCTATTCGAGTTGATGCGCCAATTCAGTTTGGACATACTGTACATTGCAATCTGTTCAATTGAGAACAATAAGCAATCCTCTGCCCATAACAGACAGGTGGAGTGTCAAATTATTTACACTCAATCTGTTCGTTGAAGGGCTAAAATAAATAGTTGTGTTTCTTATCACATGGTCAGCCAATTAAATGACTAAATCATTTAAGAACAGAAGAGGTAGAGGTGTAAGAGAGACTCATCAGAGTTATCACCTCTGAAAGTAATGAATTTCATTGTACAGCCAGACCCTGTGGTGAATGAAGTGAAGGTGTCATTTACAGAGTG